>JAATLQ010034555.1:0-50116 GCA_013421005.1 Heliconius erato x Heliconius himera
ATTTATGAAAGCAATCTCCACTAACAATTCAATTTTGTTTACTTTATTGTCTAAAATATTGTATAATAGTGCTTCAAAAATATATATTTTTATCAACAGTCAAATAATCAAGACGTTTCGAATGTCATTCTTTAGCCAGGAATCTTACCAGCGCGATTGCTATATAATATTCGCAGGCAAACTAATGCCTTGAGTTCATTCAAATGACGATAACTTTTTTTTTAATGAACCGATTTTGATGAACCAAACTTTGTTACTTAAGTTGAGTTAAAATAAAGCAATTGGTGAAATTTTCAAGTAATTCGGTTGAGTACTTTCAGAGAAAAATGCGGACAAAAATATGTCGACAGACAGACAGACAGACAAGAAATTAAAAAAAAATCTTTTTGCTTTCTATTATTCTTTTTAAGTGTCCCTCTATCCATTTCAGTCAAAATTACTAAATGTACAGACAAAATATTTTTACTGTCTTATTATATATAGAGATAAAACAATGTATAAATTGCGGCGTTGAGTTCCGACACTCAACACGCAATGCCTTCAGAATTCGGTGAAAAATGAAGAACGGACTGTCTCAACACTAGGTTCCTCCTGCCTACCTACCTGATACAGCGTAAAGCTAATTTAATTTTATAATAATAATGCTTAATTATAAAGTACATTAAAACAATAAATGAAACATTAGATACACTACTGTGCCTTTGACAATATTTACACTTTTGTGCTTATAAAATGGAATATACGTTGCTATGGCAACGCCAACGCGCATCATTATTCGCGTCAATTGGTTCTCTAGTTAATATAATTACCCAAAAATATTTAAAGGAAATGATTAGTGATTTCCTTTCCCTGATTACTTTCTTAAGGTTGGTTAATGTGTAAGCGATTCCATCTTGGTTGTATATAAATAATGTTAAAACGTAGAGTAAATATTAATTTTAAGTTTTTGCGGTTATTTATTTTTTATAGTGTAAGTAAAAACATGAAATACATTTTATTATATATTTTTTTCACCTTTACGCTTTGTCCGACATATAGCAGGGTAGGCAAATAACGTTGTGTTAAGATACTCCGTTGTGATGTTTTTTTTTCAGCTTCACGCTATGTTCCGCACACAGCAGGGGAGGCAGAGGGAATCTAATGTTAAGACACTCCGTTTCCCACTTTCCGCGGAGTTTAGGAGGCGTGTTGAGTGGCGGAACTCAACGCCGCGCTTCGCCTCGACACCAGAGTGAAGAAATGAAAATATAAATGTAAATAAATATTTCATTTCCTCGACTAGGGATCGACCCCACAACCAGTCGATTTTAAAGTCACACTTTGTGCCTTTGCGCCACGATTAGCCTCTCTCATGTTAAATTTGTTTGTTAAAATATCATGTTGAGTGTCAGAATCAGGGAAAAAATATATATAATTCACTGCCCTAATTGAGGAACGAATCCACATCCGTCACTATATATTATTATCAGACATTGTCCTATGCGTCACGTGATTTTTAAATTTATTTTATTTTATAACCTAAAAATATATTGTACTCTCAAAATTTTCTCTAAGTGCTCTTTCACACGGAACAAGGAAGCTCTTCAACTTCCTCTTACAGCTTACAACTAGAGTATTCTACGTAATAATTTTTATATACGTGTAGAAGAGCAGTAAACATTTTTATGATTTCATTTTATAGTTTAAGTGTAGTTATAATTGTAACGTAGTAGTTGCACATTTTTAATAAGTTTTTTTTTTTTCAGCTTATCCCGCACACAGTAGGATAGGCAGAGGGAACCTAGTGTTAAGACACTCCGTTTCCCACTTTTCCCATTTTCCGCCAATTTCTGGAGGCATTGCGTGTAGAGTGGCGGAACTCAACGCCGCGCTTTCTCCTCGATACCAGAGCGAAGAAATGAAAATATAAATGTAAATAAATATTTAATCTCCTCGAGTGGGGACCGAATCCACGACCAGTCGATTTACGGACACACTTTGTGCTCCTGCGCCACGACTGGCCTCCACTCACTCACTCAAGATTTTTTTTTATTAAGAATTATTTTATGAAAAATATTATTTAAACTATTCACACGATGTTATTAGGTCGTCTTGTATCTATGTAATAAGATCTAAGAAACTGAATCAATCCCACTGTTAATCGTTTATATGTAATCATAAATCTTGTTTGTAGTTGCTTAAGTGAGAATACTATGATAGGATTGAGCTGGTCTGATAATGGAGCCAGGATGAATAGTAGAACTCTTCAGAAGTAATTAGCAAACCATTCAAGTTTACAGTAAAATAATTTATAGCTTCGAGCACATTCTAGGGCATTTCATTATATCATTTGTAGCACTTGAGGTAAAAAAGTCTTTTTAGTAGCGAATGATGATTACCTGTACGTATGAGATAATATAGCTTTATGAGTCTTCACTCTCTTCATAATTCTGCATTTTTATAAGAACTTCTGCCTATTGTCAGAAATATTTTTGCTATTTTAACGTGAAATAACATAATAAAATATGTTGAAAATCCAAAAAGTCTAGTCAACATTCTAACATAAAAGTATTCTTTAAGAGATTTCAGCATTTCACGTGGTATCTAATCTAAAAATACGTCCTCAGCTTTCACCATATCTACAGTGACATACATTTTTCAAAGCTCGCTATTACTCCGCGGCTTACAGATTTAAAAAGGTTCTCACATCCTTTTGAATTAGAAGTTTGAATAAACTGGTACCGTCAAATTTTTGGTAGGCATTGTGGATTCTTATGTTGTACATTAAATATATTTTTGTGGGATAGAAAAAAAATAGGACTTTATTGTATTTTAGTTGGAAATTTTGGACGTGAACAACTTTTCGTTTGGCTATAAATGCGACAGTTGTGGGTTCGATTTCTACTCGGGTGTAGGCTACTAATGAATTATTTTTAAAATAAAAATAAATGTTAATTGGTGAAACTTAATGTTTTGTCTTAGTTATAAACTAAGACAAAACATTAAGTTTCACCAATTAACATGCAGTGTCTTGAAAATTGGATAGAAAGTGGAGAGCGGAGTGTCTTAGCACCAAGTTCCCTCAGTATACCCTGAGATATATGTAAGAAACAGCGAGAAACTATGTACTTATTTATTTTAATTTTCTTAAAAATATTCATACTGTAATATTCGTACTATTCCTGGAAAGGAAAAGATGTGTGGTAAACACACTCATACCCCTAATATCATTACGAATAGTGCCAAGTCTGTATTCTTTGATGCTTTTGCGTATTTTCTAGTTTTTTTAAATTACTTTGACTGAAGCTCTTTATAAGATTCCATTAGAGCTTTTTCAAATTACACAAAGTAGAACAAAGTTATGTTTCGCGTATTGTACTTGACATTCGTTGTTTAGTACTTGTTTTTTTTATGTCATAATTGTATAAAGAAATGTTTTGAATAAATTTGTTTATTTCTTTTAATTCTAAGACAAGATTTTATCTATATAGGGTGATAGCCATTTATATACATTTTAGAAAAAATGTAAAGGCCAGTCGTGTCGCAGGTGCACAGAGTGTGACTGTAAAGTCGACTGGTTGTGGGTTCGATCCCCATTCGAGGAAATAAAATATTTATTTAAATGTATATTTTCATTTCTTCGCTCTTGTGTCGAGGCAAAGAGCGGCGTTGAGTTCCGCCACTTGACATGCAATGCCTCCAGAACTCGGCGAAAAATGAGAAACAACTTGTCTTAACACAAGGTTACCTATCCTGCTGTGTGCGGGATACAGCTATTTTAAAAAAAAAAATGTTTGTGTTTTAGATTATACAATGAATTTCAAAACAAATACAAAAATTGAATAACTTTTGCACGTCGTCGAATGAACATAAAGTTACCACCGCCTCGGAAAGTAGTTGTGCGAAGAAGAGCCGGCAAGTAACTCAACAGTTGCTCTTTTCAACATAAATTATACAATTTTACTATTTAATATAATTCCTTCCTGTTCCTTTTGCCTTATCTGCTATATGCAAAAAAACATGATATATTATTCTATGTAAGGGAAAAAGGCAAGCTATTAAAAAAAATATCATACATTACAAAAATGTCGCATTAAAGAAAGGCTGAAGTGGTTCGTTAGCTGTGCCTTGTGTTCATATGGGAGTATTTACAAACGTCGTTTTACCCTACTAACCGGCGGACATAGGCTTCGCTTCTTTCTTCATATTTTAGATGTATGAATTTAAATATTTTTTTTTGAAAGTGAGAAAAAAATAGATGCAAGTGACATTTGAACTTTGGATTAATGTGCTAAGTGAGCCTTCAAGATCTTTATTGCTTACTAGAGGGCGCGCGCGGCTTCGCCCGCTTATTAGGAGTGAATTCTAAAAAAACTACGAAACACGTGTTCAATGAAATATTTGTAAGAGTCTGAATTTCAAATTTTATAAAAATCGGTACAGATTATTTTTTTTTCCATACAAACTTTCAACCCCCATTTCATCCCTTTAGCGTTAAAATTTTTCAAATTCCCTTCTTAGTGGAAGTCCAGAATATGAAAATAAACATCTGCCCAAATTTCACGTTTCTACCATCAGCGGTTACGGCTCTGCGTGCGTCTTACCTCAGTCAGTCAGCACAAGTCCTTTTATATATATAGATAGTACAAAAAAATTGTGTACGCTTTAGCATAAAAATGAAAAAATAAAAATTATGTTCTTCAATGTCTTTATTTGAGTAAAAACTAACCTAACGGTAACTGAACCTTCAAGCCTTCTGGTGGTCCTTTTTTTCAATAATAAACAATATAACTTTCGGTATGTGTTTTGTTACAGTCGAAATAACACCAAAAACTCTGTATAGTACTCAAATTGAGTGCTCTATAGTACCAAAAGTGAGAATTGTTTAAAGTTTTTCATAGTAAAATTTAATAGAGAATATAAGAACAATGGAAGTTTTATTTTCATTTTTCTAATCTGTCTGGACACAGCGCGGCGTTGAGGTCCGCCATCCGCATCTGCGTGTTTTTTAATAAAAAAATAGCTTTATGCAAATTTATATATTTCCTTATGTGTCGAAACAAGTGTTAATTTTTTTGTAAAATATGCTTAATGTAACATTTTTGGTTTTAGGTAAATTAAAGAACCTTATTAAAAATAAACAACAATTTACTTATTGAGTTTTCTATATATGGAATAGAACATATAAATTTTAAATATTTGTGCATTCGTATTTTAGCGGAAATAAAAAAGTATATATTTTAGTAGCTTTTTTTCGCCTACAACACTACGACAGAATTAACGTCTTATCAATTCACCCTTAAAATAATAATGGAGATGAAAAATAACTCTCTAAAAAGGCCACGGCTAGTGTCTGTCATTTAATATAGAGGTCATAATATAATGAAGCAATAAATATGTAAATATTTTACTTTGATAAATTTTTGTTATATCTATATAAATTATAACATTAGCACTCTTGCAAGAAAATATTATATACTTCGCGTATTCGTTGGTTTGTAGGTAACGTTATTTATACTAATGGCCGCTTCTAACTCAGTTTGAAAATACTCTCTTAGTGCTACACCACCCAATGTCTCCAACAGCAAGCGGAAGGTCGTGAGCATGGAGTGTTTTAACATTAGGTTCCCTTTGCCTTCCCTGCTATATGCGGGATACAGTGTGAAGTTTAAAAAAATATTATGTTTTCATTTCCTCGTTCTGGTAACGAGGCAAAACTCAAAGTCTTAGTTGGAACGGAATGTCTTGGCACTATGTTTCTTCTACTTACCATAATATGTGCGGGATATAGTGTGAAGCTTAAACAAATATATATTTTCTCAAACAAGTTATTTTTGATTTCATCATGCTTTATAAAAAACACTTATACTTACTTTTTTTTCATTATATAATAGAAACATAAACTAACTATGGTGTGTATTGTTACAGGACACATAATGTTCCAGCTCAATCCGGTAAGTAAATAACTAAATGTTTTAACTTATTTTATTGCACAGAGGGAATCGGACCCACAACTGTCGCGTTTACAGGCAGACACTGTGCCGTTGGGCAATGACGGCCTCAGAATTATATGTACAGTGGTATACTCCGAAATACAA
This sequence comes from Heliconius erato x Heliconius himera, assembly GCA_013421005.1. Lineage (NCBI taxonomy): Eukaryota > Metazoa > Arthropoda > Insecta > Lepidoptera > Nymphalidae > Heliconius > Heliconius erato x Heliconius himera. The sequence continues at coordinate 6,078 of JAATLQ010034555.1, forward strand.
TATAGTAGTACAGTGTGCTTAACGTGCTTAACTATTTGGTAATAATACTTGTAGTGCATTATTTTATTAAGGACTAGCGACCCGCTTGCGGCTTCGCCTGCTTGAACTCCATAATTATTAATTTACTAATCTGTGTTACTTTTGTTTTAGTATAATTATAAGGTGTAATAATAATATAATTTTAATAATAATATCTATACCTACATTGAATAAAGTTTGAAGTATTTATTTAATTTTGTTGACAAACATTTTTAAAAATGGTATAACATTTTCATTTATAAACAGATTGTAATAAAACAAATACAAAATGTTAAGCGAATCTTGTCAAAATATAATAGTCAAAACTGCCATTGAATCGGTTAAGTTGTTTCTGAGATTAGTGTTAACAAACGCACAGACAAACAGGCAAAAACTTAAAAGATATATAGGTATACATATATTTGGTTTTATTACGTTATTAAATGCCACTAATAAAAATTATTCTCATATTATGTCTTCTATTATTTTATTACTTTTATAATTACAAACAACGATCCGAACGAACGATAAATGTATATACAACGATCCGTAACGATTTGATTATAACTATAGATATAGATTTTAAGTAAAGTAAAGAATAATAACATGATCGCTACAGATCATCTCACTTTTTAAATATTATGTTGCGGGTTGTACACCAAATTGTTTTTTTAGCTTCACGCTGTATCCCGCAAGTAGCAGGGTGGGCAGAGGGAACCCGAGGGAACACTCCGTCTCCCATTAACACGCTATCCGTCGATTTTTTGAGGCGTTTTTGTCTTCTTGAGCGGGGTACCAAATTGTTACATAAATAAAAAAATATACATATATGTAACGTGAAACTAAAACAAAATACAACACAAACTTTTATACCAAGAAGATTAACTTTAACCACTAAACTAACGAGTGGACCGTACAATGGGCAAGTAAACAAAAAGATTAATCTATCAAGCGTGTATCTCATTACTGCTCGGGCTCGGTCTGGCGCTGTTCCAGTTCTACAGTATTCCCAACTAAGTCCCAATATGACACTGCGTTTGACGTGACCACATGTTTTCAAAGCCTGTTTTTTTCTTTATGATCTTTTTTTTTATATTTTTCGTAATATTACACGGTTGTTTTGTAACTATTTATAGTTAATTTAAGACCTTCTTGCATCTGTCAAATTAGGTAAACCCAATATTTTTGAAATATTTTTGTTTTTTTTTTTTTAGTTTTTGTAAGCGTTGGAAACCTTACGTTAAGATACTCCGTTTCCCACTTATCGCAAAATTTTCGAGTGGCGGAAATTAAAATCATGTTTTGTTTTGTTATCAGAACTAAGACATAAAAATAATTTATATCCACGAGTGGAAATCGAACGTACAATCGTCGCGTAAACAATCAAATACTGTGCTGGTGCGCCACGAAATCCTCTATTATTCTATTAAAATATTATAAAACTATAATTATTTCACGAAATATCATAAAGTCATACATATTATGTATAAATATAGTCAATTAAAATTAAAGTTTAAAAACATAACTGTACAACAAACTAGCAACAGAACTTATATCAAACAAAAAGCTGCGGCCAGTAGCCATGTTAAAAAAACAATATATATACATATCTACATTAATTATATGTAAAGAAGTTGGATCATTTATCATCTTAGCTGACCGCAACCTTTGGCGTTTCGCCAGTACCATGTCACACACTATGCGCCTAGCAAGCTGACGTAACGTGTTTTACAAGGCATGGTGTGACTTGTCTTATTAATATGCTAGCGGCTCGCCCACGGCTTCGCCCGCTTAAAATACATGAATATTGATTTAACAAGCAGAATTGATTGACAACTATGATGACTTCTAATATGATTTTTTTACGACATTATCGTCAAAGAATTTTTGATTGTTTTAAGTAAAAAAATACGACCATTGTTGATATTTGCTATTTATAAAATATATATAAAGCTATTTATTTATTACACATATATATTTTTGTAACTTTATGTTCTTTTTACCTATATAATATACTCTGTTAAATGTGCTGATGTCAGTGAATAATTTAATTTACTCATTCAGCCTCTCAGCATAGAAACAGCCTTAAATGTTAAATTATTGATTTGAAGGATTCATAATATTCTTGGTAAAATAACTGTAATAATTGCATATTAACTCCTGTACAGGTTTTAAATTGGTTACATATATTATATGAACGAACCAACCAAAAAATCTTTATATTTACTTGATATTTCTTTCAAGATCGTTCTTTATCTCTGTGCTGAATTAACTACGACTTCTTTCAAACGACGATAACTTTTTTTTTAATGAACCGATTTTGATGAACTAAACTTTAGAAGTTAAGTTGAGTTAAAACAAAGCAATTTTCAAGTAAATCAGTACAGTACTTTCAGAGAAAAATGTGGACAAAAATATGTCAACAGACAGACAGACAGATAGACAGACAAGAGATTAAAAAAAAATCTTCTCTTTTTAAGTGTCCCTCTATCTATTTCAGTCAAAATTACTAAATGTACAGGCAAAATATTTTTACTGTCTTATTATATATACAGACTAGAGCCCGCCCTTAACTCCGTTTTCGTGAAATATTACGGCCACGATTTCTCAACCGTACTGTACATGCCAAATTTCTGATTTTACCTCGTATAGTATATATGTATATAAATATTATGCTTGATTAAAAAAATGAGAAATGTTCATATATCAACGCTACTCTTTGTTTTTTCAAATTGGGTGAATAAAAATAATTTATTTATTCCCCTAGTGGAAATCGAACTCACCACCGCAGCGCTGCCAGTCCGACGCTATATCACTGATCCCCGATGGCGTCCTAATTAATATTTCACTTCTTATACCATACTGTCCTAACATTTACACGAGGTCGGCGTAATTGCCTCGTTCTCGTATAATAATTGCCTTTGTTTAAAATGTGCCTTGAATGTAATAGCTATTTGGCGAAATCGCTGCTTTTATGATTTCTCTAAATGTCTTCAAATTATTCTAAGAACGTCAGGTCTATTAACCTAGAACCTAGGGTTAAGACACACCTTTACTGTTAAGACACTTTCGTTTCCCATTAAGATCTATTATTAAATTTCAAAGTATAGATAGAAGTTATTTTAGTAATAAAAATGAAAATGATAATGAAATCAGCTTCATGCTTTATTCCGCACACAGCAGCGTAGGCAGAGGGATCTTCATATTCATTATTTTTTTACACTTTTTTAATTATTTTGTTTTTAAAATAGAGCATTTAATGGCAGACATTAAATTCTACATTTTAAAAACAAAATAGGCAGTCTTTAGCGAAAATATTTTCAAAGTCATTTTCACTCAACCTCACCCTCGAAAGCTATTAACTAAAGAATTGACTCTTATTAATCGCCTAAAAATGGCGGATTTCAAAAACAAAGCTTAGTTTTTTGATTAAACTTAGTTTATTAATTAAAGTTTAAATAATAAAATGTACTTAATACATAAAATAGACTGTAACGCTTGTACTGTATTTATTTCAAATTAAAATTTCTGCAACAAACTCGCCTATTTTTTTTTTAAATGTGTTAATATAATATTTTTAATAAGCTCGCGTAAAAGAGGGTAGATATATATAGGTGAAAAAGGCTACAAAAGCAAGGGAATTAAGTCAATCAAGGACTTCGATGAGAAAGTCGAACTTGCGGTATATGCCGACAACACCGCCCTTTATACTACGAATGGCTCCGCTTGGATCCTAGCCGAAAGAGCTGCCGACGCCCTAGGCGTCTGGTTCAGCGTGGCAGTGAACAACAAGTGGCAGTTTCAGGTTAGCCCGGAGAAAAACGTAGCCGTCCTCGTTCCTCGTAAGCCCTACGAGACCGTCTCGACTATTTACTTACTAGACAAACTGATCCCTTGGGAATCCCATGTCAAATACCTAGACGTCGTACTAGATTCTAAGCTCTCTTTCCGGCCGCACATCACGTACGTCATAAACAAGTCTACATACGTCATGAGTAGGCTGTTCCCACTAATTTACAAGCGGAGTAAAATTTTACTTCGAAAGAAGCTGACATTGTACAAAACTTGCAACCGTCCCATCATGCAGACCCCCACTCCAACCCACGTTACCCATTCGCACCCGCTTCTTCGACGCCCTCGCAGCGTCCTTCTGGATTCCGACGACCCAATTACTACCGCAAATGTCCAATATATAGGCTGGATTCACTCTTCAATATCAGGACATACTCTCCGCTGTAAGAGGCGGCGAGGCCAGTCCTATTTCACGGCACGTCCGTACCTCGGCGCGGCGAGGCTCAACAGTCAATTTCCCCCCTGATTAACATACGCAGAGCATTTCCTTGCGATCTGGCGATCGAGCCTTCACGAGTGTCCATCAAAGCTCGCATTTTTTCTTCAGGGGGGAGCTATTCTTGCCCCTCCCCTCCCCTCAAGACCAGTCCAAGTCAACAGCAACAAAGTCCATTCGAAAAAAAAAGTCAATCGAGGGCAGTTGTTTGTAGGCAAAGGCCCTTGTTGGAAGGAAACTCGTGTGAAGTATTGTTATTGGGTGATACATATCATTTATTGCAATTACGTAGAATCTCTCCGAATAATTTAGAAACATACAGACGATATGTGTGCTTATCTTTATTTTAAAAACAAGCGCTCCCGATTTCTAACAATTTAATAAAAATACTATAATAATAAAAAAGTATTTGAAATATTTTTGCGTTTCTTGCATTATACATATATATGTATGCCGAAGGTTAAAATTCATTCAATTTTTTTCCTAAATAGGGTACTTTACGTGTTTGACGGAACTCAACGTCGCAATTCAAATAAAAAAAAGTAATATATGTAGAGATTTATTTCGATGGCAGTCTGAAGCTGGGACATGTTTTTAGCATGTATGCACATATCAGCGTAGTTAGAGGGAACCTGCTAAGATACGCCGTTGTCCACCGTCTACTGAATTATTGAGGTATTGTGTGTTGAATAGCGGAACTTCTTTACCAGAGCGAAGAAATGAAAACGTATTTAATTCCCCGAATGGAAATCCAACCCACAACCGTCGCGTCTTACAGTCGTACGTTTCTGGCACTGCACCACGATGGCCTCTAGGACTTTAGGATTAATTTATTCTATATAAACATGCACTAAAATAACATATTAATATAAAATGGACGTACACTAAAACCATTATTTTCTCCACCCTTTCCCTATTTTACACAGAATTTTGGCGTGAGGATATAGCATTGCTGGTTTGGAGCCAAAAGTTAAAATATGAGATTTACCTATGAACTGTTCATGTTTTTACACGGATTCATGTATTTTCCTGACACAGGTATCCCTGAAATACCTTTGAATAATGAAATTCAGTACTACTACTATAATTAATAAGACTTTTTAATACTGGGATAAGAATTTAAAATTATGTTAATGTGTTGTGTTTAATAAAAATATTAAGGTGAACGTGGCATAGTTGGACAAAATATGACTGTAAAAGCAAAACTTGTCAGTTTGACCCAACTCGCTTTGGTAAACAATCGCGGAACCCAACGCCGCCGCCACCAGAGCGCTAACATCATCATCAATCTTAATACTAGGTTACCTTTGTCTACTCTGCTATACGGGAAAAAGAGTAAAATTGAAGCGTATATTAGAAAGATAGTTTGTAATGTAGGTACATCTGAATGTAAATATTTATATTTAAGTGAAAAGAGTCATTTAAACTCACACACATCTAAAGTACTCAAAACACAATTTGTATATTATTCGAAGATTTTCAAATGTCTTTGTCCATATTTCATGTAAGTAATAGCAATATAACGAGGCCATACAAAATGATGGGTGTCGTAATATTTAGATAACAAACAATCAGCTGAGTGGAGTTGCGTGTAATACCTATAATGTCTAGGGTGGTAATGTATAAGGTGAAATATTTTTTTCTTTTATGGGTATTACTTAAGAAATCTTAAATTTATTTTATCCTAAATATTTGTTTAATGCATTTATTTAAAATAAATGAATTAAACAAAAATTACCTAAAAATTGAATACTTTTTTCCAAATAACAATATAATTTAAATCATGCGAGATAATTCTATCATGAAATGATCAAATGAAGTCATTTTACATGTACAATTTTATTCCTAGACATACAAAGTATGAAAATATATAAACAAAAATATCGAAACTGCAACTTTCGTTAGTATTTCTGAAAGAAATAATAATTCATAATGGTTCTTTAATAAAAATTTGTTAAGTTGAAAACTTGACTGGTCAACAACCAGTCGTGGCGCAGCGGCACGAAGTGTGACTGTAAAACCGACTGGTTGTGGGTTCGATCCCCACTCGAGGAGGAGATTATTTATTTATTGATTTAATAACTTGATTGTTTACAATGTGATAATAGTCTATGTAATATTTTTTTTTATGAATTCAAAATATAATATGCATTTGTAATTGTTTATTTGTTTTCACCATTCATATATGTGCCAAATATACCTCAGATGTATATTTTTTAATTTTAATTTGATAGTTAATTAGGGCGAAGTTAAGCGCGGCGTTGAATTCTGCCACTCAACACGCAATGCCTCCAGAATTCGGCAGAAAGTGGGGAACGGAGTGTCTTAACACTAGGTTCCCTCTGCCTACCCTGCTGTGTGCGGGATACAGCGTGAAGCTAATTTAATTTAATTTAATTTTAATTTGATAGTATAGCCAAAGTAGATATTATGTTACAACATTCGTAGAATGATCCCATCTCACTATTTTAAAGACATTGCATATTGCTTTGCGATGGTTTGACTTAAAGCCCGGCCTTGTATACTTGCACCTCGACTATATTTATATCATTTACTTAACGTTGCAATTTCAATCAAAATTGTATTATGTTTTATTTTTATAAGGACGAGTACTAGAAAAAAAAAATACAAAAGTAGTACGAGCAAGTACAAGTAGTAAAAAAACAATATTAAATTAATCAATAAAAAAACATTTATTTAGATTTAAGCAGATGGATAATATCCAAGACGGTTATAATATTGTTCAGGGTTGAAGATAAGACGTCTGTACGGTGACCCAATGATACGAGGGTATGGATAGTAGCCAGGATAGAAACCTCTATCGTACAGATACGGCATGTCACGAAGTTTCAAACTACGTAGAATTTCCACGGGGTTGCTACCATAAGCTGACTCCCAGTCCATGACAGACAGTTTACCAACATTGATGTCTTCGGGTTTATTTGCGATAACTTCAATCACTTTATCTTCCAAAGGCTTAAGGTCTTCTGCAGGTTTTGGGTCATCTGCTGGTTTTGGGTCGTCTTCTGGCTTTGGGTCGTCTTCTGGTTTCGGATCTTCTTCAGGTTTTGGCTGTTCTGCTTTATCTTTCTTCACCTTGTCCTTTTTGGCTAGTGCCAAAGCTATTAGTGCTAGTACGAAAATAACTTGGAACTTCATCTGAAATAAAGAAAAGTTATATGTTTACTATTCTGATGGAAATTATAATATGTGTACAGGTTGGAAGCGTCTGTGCTCCTTTTTCGGGAACAGCATATATGGTATAAAATTTTAAACCCATACCTAAAGAAGGTACCTTAATCAAGGTAACCCAACAGTTTACACGTAGGTTTTTTTTTTCTCATTTCACGATGCTTATCCATACCATATTTTGTTTATAGCTGTGTGCGTCATTCTTCAAAAATGGCGTTTTATTTTACAACTATAATTTTATTAATTATTTTGTTTGAAATATCACTTTTATTTTAATTGCATTAGAGTAGTTTAAAACTGCGGTTTCATTTAAAGTGGTGATGACAAAAACACTGTATACATATTTTGCAAAATGTTAAGTTTTATAATTGATAACTAATTGAGGCCGTCGTGGCGCAGTTGTGAGTTCAATTCGCACTCGGGAGGTTGAAACGTTTTTATTACCTTGCTCTGGTGATAAAAAACGCAGCGTTTAGTTCCGCCATTGAACATGCCTCGTCTCGGCAATTGGGCGGAAAGTGGGGAATAGAGGAAGCATTTTTTTTAATTTACTTTTGAAATAATTATTTATTAAGAATAATTTGATTATATATGGATGACCAAGTATGAAAAGACCAGGTTCTCTAAAATATTTTAATAAATATCTCTTATAAATGAGAACAGGTGAAATTAATTAAAAAATATATTAAAATATTTGTACCTTAGTTGTTGATTGAGCTGTCAAATGTCCACAAACTATGAGATGAAAACGATTTGGTGTAGAATATATAGTAGAACTTAATTGCACCTGCATTTAACTTTAACGTCTAAATCGATAAAAATATTATTTTTTAATTAATATCAACAAAAATACGTTTGTTATTAAAAATAAATTAACTAACCTCAGAGAATAATCAACGAAGCGTTTTTTAACAGTTTATTTAAAAGCCAACAAGTACCTTACATTTTTTTATTAATTAACATGATCATATCAGTAGAATTTTAGAAAATTCTGGAAAGTTGTAGTGACACGAATCTGAATTTTAAAACTGGTTATTCAACTTTGTCTTATCAAAGAAAAACAATAATTTTGTTTTAAATATTGAAATTATTCTAAGTAATTTCGGATTTCCAGTTATGAGGATTCAATCCTGAAGCACCAAATGACGCCATCATTAATTGGAGCATTTGAGTTTATTCATAACAATGGGTTGCAAACTAACTTAGGAAAGTGCTCATTTTTAAATATTCTTTTGCTTAATGCTTTGCCTTATCATACATCATACAGTATGTGTTGCGTGGATTCGATTTTTACGCAGAACAAAAAATTATTTTCATATGATCTCTTTGGTTTCCTGACAAAGTACGGTAGTGAGTTCCACTCTCTTCGTTATGTTTCAAAAATTTGTCAGATCGCTTGGAACGGTGTGTCTTAATAATAGGGTTTCTTTGTCTATCGTTTATGTAGAATACTGCATGAAGTTAAACAAAATAAAAAAACGTAACATATTTGTGCTTCTCCTCATGTACATATGAATAATATTTAATAATTAATTCAATCAGAGAGTAACAGATTAAATTATTCCAATAGAACACTTAAAGTAATTATAAGCGTAATTATGCAGCTGTGGAAATGCAATCATAATGGCGTAGCTTAACCGAAATGCAGTTGATTTGTAAACCGCCACAAAATGTGCCACTATAATACAGTAAAATTTTGTAGGTAAATTGAATGGGTCTGCATTTACACGCGATGTTTGATGATTAGATTACTAGTTTAGGAATTTTACCATTTTTATGGAATCTCACATATAGCGAGGTAGGTATAGAGAAGTTAGTGTCTCGAGGACCCGCTCTGAACTTTCTGCCTGAATGGCAAATTTTGCGTGTTGACTAGCGAAACTTAACCTCGCACACCTGGACTTACGACTGTTGTCCTGTTCATAGCAGGGTAGGAAAACGGAACCTGGAGTGTTATGACACTCCATTCCCAAATAATTAAGGTACTTAAGTTCCCCGCTTTCCGCCGAATTCTTGTGGCATTGCGTGTTGAGTTATATTTGAATTGAGTTGAGTTATACTAATATATTCATCTCCTCGCTCTGGTAACCAGAGATTTTTTTGATTTTTTTGGTCTGCTTGAATGAGGAAAGATAGCTTCAGATCTTAGCACGTAACTTTGTACTTTTTCTCGTATGCGGGAGAAAGGCAGAGGAAGCCCAGCGCTGTCTTTCGCTGAGATGACTGATAAATTAACTTTTAAAAAGATTGTACAATTTTGAAGTCGGTGTCGAGCTAATGCTTCAACAATCTTACTAAAATATCGAATTATTAAGCCTGTTTGTTTTACTTGGCACCGACTTAAAAAATATTGTTGTTTAACAAAATTTTTAAGTCAGTTAAAAATGAGAACATCCTCGTTTTTGAAGTTGTTTGAAATAAAATGCAACGATACGTAATCTCACTTTTGACACCCATTTTAACTTTGTTTTCTTTGTAACTATTACAGTATAATTATATTTTTTACCAAAAAAAAAACTTGTTCAATTTCAACCGGATTCCGTAAAGTTTAGTAAAAATCAGAACCTAACCAAATTTTTACTAAACTATCCTTGAAGTGTATCTTTTCAAATAAAAAAATATCATCGGAATCGGTTGGCGTGATATTGAAATATTCGTCCATTCGTCGCGCACATACCTAATGCAAATTTAAGATTTATGTTTTCTCATAGATAGATAACGGAAAGCACTATAAAATAAATAAATCAGCTTCACGCTGTATCCCGCACACAGCAGGGTAGGCAGAGGGAACCTAGTGTTAAGACACTCCGTTCCCCACTTTCTGCCGAATTCTGGAGGCATTGCGTGTTGAGTGGCAGAACTCAACGCCGCGGTTAACCTCAACACCAGAGCGAAGAAATGGAAATATAAATTTAAGTAAATATTTCATCTCCTCGAGTGGGGATCGAACCCACAACCAGTCGGTTTTACAGTCACACCTCGTGCCGCTGCGCCACGACTGGCCTCAAGCACTAGGTTTCAAATAAAAAGTCATCAAAATCGGTTCACCCAGTCAAAAGTTCTGAGGTAACAAACATTTAAAAAAAATACAGTCGAATTCATAACCTACTTTTCTTACAGATGTCGGTTAAAATAGTGAGTTAGTTTTTTAGTTTTTATTCTGTTTGGTAGACAAAAGCATATAGTATGAGCGATAATAATAATTAGCAGAAAGCTGCAAAAACCTAAAAGAAACTTAAAATATTGAATAGGCATTTATGTCACCAGAAAGATTCTATTTAAATTAAATAAATAGTGTGCTTGTAAGTCGACTGGTTGTGGGTTCGATCCCCACTCGAGGAGATGAAATATTTATCTACATTTACATTTTCGTTTCTTCGCTCTGGTGTTGAGAGAAAAGCGCGGCGTTGAGTTCTGCCACTCAACACGTAATGCCTCCAGAAATTAGTGGAAAGTGGCGAACGGAGTGTCTTAACTCTAGGTTCCCTTTGCCTACCCTGCTCTGTGCGGGATACAGCGTGAAGCTAAAAAAAAAGTTAAAATAGAAAAAAAAATTGTACATGTATTTGTTAATGTCATCGACTGCGATAATTAAATCATCTACTCGCGTTGTAAAACCTTTTCAGACCACCCAGCCGGAACGCTTATGCCGGATGAATCAAAACAAACTATAGGCCTATACAAATTGATTAAGTACATTATTAGTTCAGATTATATTATATTATTGAGACCGTCGTGGACACAACATTGTGACTGATGACCCGAGAGTTATGGGTTCGATTCCCACTCGGGGGAATGAAATATCTAATATTTTAATTTCCTTGTTGTTTGTTCCTCTAGTAACGATGCAAATCGCAGTGTTGAGTGCCGCCGCTCAACACTCAAAGAACAGGGTAATGAAAGTGTCTTAACCCATTAAGAGCCATACAAAAAAGAAAAACGGGCTATAAAATTTCAAAATATCTTTATTAAACTAAAGTTAGTATTTCGAAGGAAATAAAAAGCATAAAAAAAAACCAAGATAACTTGCAGGAAAGGGCAGTTAGCATGTATGAAGAGGTCGATGACAGTAGACGGAGAGGCGAAACAGAGATGTAGATTCTGACTACCCTGCTAGGGATATATCGTAAAGCTAAAAAAAAAACATATAAGTAAATATTAATTACCGAGTACTCAATACCAACCTCAGGTAGTTTCCAAATCAACGACCTATAAGACAGTATATTATAATATACTATTTCTACAAAGGAATATTGTACTCAAGCGAAATTTGTGGTCCAACTGTGCCTGAGTTTACATGTTCGTTTACCTCTAGGACAAATATTTACAGTGTAAAATAAAGATGATGAATGTTATTATATTAACTAAGCAGGAAATTATATTTTTTTAGCTTCACACTGCATCCCTCACTTAGCAGAGGAAACTTGGAAATCTAAAGTTAAGTGTAAGTCTAGCCTCAGTTACATTTTATGTAACAGATTCCAATTTTATACTTAATTTTACCAATAAAATATTTATTATAGTTTATTTCTGGATGTTATATGAATATATACATATATGAGGCCGGTCGTGGCGCAGCGGCACAAGGTGTGACTGCAAAACCGACTGGTTCTGGGTTCGATTCCCACTGGAGGAGATAAAATATTTACTTAAATTTATATTTCCATTTTCTTCGCTCTGGTGTCGAGGTTAAGCGCGGCGTTGAGTTCTGCCCCTCAACACGCAATGCCTCCAGAATTCGGCAGAAAGTGGGGAACGGAGTGTCTTAACACTAGGTTCCCTCTGCCTACCCTGCTGTGTGCGGGATACAGCGTGAAGCTAATTTAATTTTTTTTTTATATGAATACACTAAATTATAATTTTTTTGTAGTCACGTTGTATATGTGAAAAAATCTATATCCAACTTATAGCAAGGTAGGTAGATATAACTTTAAGAATTTTAGTTCTTTATTTTCATTAGGGTTAAATGGTGAAACTAAACACCGATTAAAAATAATAAATAATTAAAATATATTTCTTGTTTAATTATTTATTGTAAGAAATCATCAAAGAATGATCATCAGGCTTATTGTAGTAACGAAAATAAAAAAATATATCCATCACACATTACTTAGGAGACCAAACAAATGTCTTCAAACACTTCGTCTCAAACTCAATATTGTTATTATTTATTTGTTTATTTATACTGCGCACGAAATTAAAAATAATACAAATAGTTGCCATTATTTTTAATTAAGAAAAGTAAAGAATTAAAAAAAAAACATTCAAGCAATATTAATTCAATGTGTTATTATTGGGTATAAAACATTCATTCAATCACGAACGACCTGTTTATAAGAATATATGAAAGGGCTGTCCACAGCCCGTACTTCTGGAGACAGGACCGTACGCCAGGGGTAGAATGGGTATATGTCATCGATGTCTCTGAGACGTAGAAGGGGATCTATGAGACGATATTTTAAGGGCGTGTCGTCAACCAAATCATATTGGCCAGATTTGTTCCAGATCACATTGCAGGAAGCTGCGGCGATGACGGCAAGAAGGATTAGGAGTTTCATCTGAAAAAAATGTATTTAAAAATGTAATTTATGTAAAAAGGTCGTATTTGAGGCTACGGCAGCATCTAAGTGGAAGCGCCTTGGTTGTGAGCTCGATCTCCATTCGGGTAAATTATTATATTAATCAGCTTCACGCTGTAGAGCAAATAAATGAAATAATATTATATTAATATTATAATATTAGTAGAGCAAATAAATGAAATAATATTAATATAATATTTGCTCCATCATGATAGATAAATTGTTTCTTTAATAAATACCCAAAGTTTCAAAATTTTAACAGATTGTGTGGAACGGAGTGTCCCAACACTAAGTTTCCTATTACTTATCCTGCTTTGTAAGCAAAAACTATATGACTAAATAAAAAATATACACGACTTTTTATATATTTCTAAACACAAGTTTTTTGACATATTTTTTTAGATAACCGCTTTTATAGACTAATAGAAGTGAAGCGCTCCAAAAAATAAATTAACTATTAAATCCTTTTTAATCAAGAACTGTGGTGAAACTATACTTCATAGCTCCAAAGATAAGCGAAGACGAAAAAAACTCAAAGAAAAATCACTTAAGCAAATAGTACGTCCAAACATAATTAAAGTAAGTCACAAATAGCTTGGCTTAAATAACTTCGGTTAAGAAGATTTCCTTACAATAATGCGTTTAATTTTAATTAAAAGGCACTTCGGCATTCCTGAGACTTCTTCCGCATTGAGCTTAATTAAAAAAATTGTCGACACTTAATGAAATGAACAAAAAACTCGTAATTTTTCTAAGAAAATTAACGAATGATACTTTAAACACGACTATTATCTTCATTTTTCATTTATTAATTATTTTCATTTCCTAGTTCTGGCAATAGACAATGTCTCGAAAATTGGTCGGTATAAAGTGAGAAGTAAAAAAACTAATATTATTGCGAAAAAATGTTTGACGTTCTTGTGTATTGAAATAAATAATTAATTTAGTAGCATACTTTGAAAATATTGATTCGAAGATTTATAATTATTACGTACAAACGTCGAACTGATTGAGTTCTTTGCCAAATAAAAAAAAAAAAATAGAATAAATTATAATAAATATAAAACAAAAAACTTATAGTTTGCCTAAATAGTTTCACGATATAGAATAAAAACAAAAATTTACTTAGTTTCTAATTTCTTTAGTTTCAACAGTTTCATATAGTTTATAAATAAGGAGAAAAATTAAAATAATATTACAGTTCTCACCTTTCTATATCACTTGCTTCTGTGAAATATAATATGAGATGTAACATATTTTTTTATTTATATATAACAAACATCATTAACGCCTCGTTATTACTTAGTTAGCAATTTTTGATTACATACCAGTTTAATAGCCGAGAATCGATTGTAATTACTATTTAATAAAAATATTATCGATATTAATATATGTTTAATCGATTTTATACTTTGTCGTTATTTACATAGTGGTAGTAAAAGGTTAAGTCGTTTAATAATATTACATCTCATTAAACTTTAATTTGTCTAGAAATTAGGTGCATCCGTTTTCTACGTCATTAAAGATGAGATTTAAGGAGAGTAGAGAGTGAGTGAATGACTATTTTTTAGTTTTATTAAATATTTTATGTAGCAAAATATAAAGGTTATTGTAGGTTATTATTTGTTTGTAGACTTCTGGAAGAAAAGGAGATTATCAATTCGTCTGTATTTTTTTTTCGGTTTGTTAACTTGCTTAATAATAATTGTATTATTAAGCAAAATACAATATTAACTATATTTAAACTGGTTGAACCGTTTCTGAGATTAGTGTGAACAAGCGCACCGACATATTTATAAATGCCCCAAATCATAGATTTTTTCGTAAATCTTCCAAGTACAGATATCGATGAGCTACAATTTTATTATATATATAGATATATTATAGATAAATTTATAATATACTATAAATTTCTATTCACCAAATTACTTAGTGTGAAAGACAAAGTCTACTTTAAATGTACTTAAAAGTTTACTTAAAATAAGATAGATAAATGTTTGATAAATATACTAAAATATGCATTGTAAAATAATATCCCTTTTAATTAAATTTATGGTTCACAATTTTAGTCACAGGCTTTCACAAAAAAGGTGAAATATGCAGTCGCGGACTATTATTTACAACTATTCAAGACAAACAATCCTACGCACCATACGCCAAGATAGCTCTCAGAGGGCAGATTTTTTTTCGACTTAATTGATATATATCGTTATATTACGACCAAAATTACATAAAATCATTACCAATTGTCGCCAATGTGTTATTCTGGCGTATAATCTATATTACGTTAAGTTTGATCCAAAATCGTTGAGTAGTTTATTGAAAGAGTTATATAATAAACATACATACATCCATCTTCACAAACTTTCGCATTTATAATATAAATAGGTTTAGTATGATATGATTAAATATAATCTTTCATTGTTTTCTGTTCTTCAACCAATTTTGTTATCTTTCTTCGTATTCGTATCTATTCAGGGTGGAAGCGTGTGCGTTCCTTTTACAGGAACAGCGTATAGGATAAATAAAGAAATTAATCAAGATATCTCAACTGTTTAGACGTACATAGGTTGTTTTTTCATTTCACGATATTTATCTATATTGTATTTTGTGTGATGCAGTTACGAATAAATACTAATAACACAGATAAATAAAGAAATATGAAATTTTCAAATATATTTGTTTTTCGGCGTTGACTTCCGCCACTCAACGTACTATTTCTCCAAATCGGATACTACAGAATGGAATTTTTCGACTAGGTTCTTTATCTTAAAAGAACAAGATATATTAAAAAAAACGTGTACTTTAAAATAAACTCATTACAATAACTAACTACAAAAAGTTCTATAGCACCCACGTCTTCACACATCCTCGTTCCCCTTATCTTTCATCTCTTATCTCTCGTGTACCCAGCCTCCGTATAATTACGTCATCAGGATACACATCTTGCCGTTAACATACCCTAAACACATTTGTACGACCGACCTTAGCACTTGTTGCCCTCGAGGGTCCTTTAGACCCTACAGTGTGAAGTTTAATCTAAATAATGCACTTGGAATGGTCGACAAAGTATCTGTATCGCTGAGTCAACTGCTATGGTATTGATAGAAAGGAGTTTCTTAGTTCTGTTTGTTTATTTGACAGTGTTTGGTTTGTATTTGTTTAGTTTCTTTCGTATTTTTATAAAGAAAATAATGTTAGTACACTCTGTTTCTTATAGCCTCACTTTATATCTATTATATAGCAGAGGAGGCAAAGGAAGTTAGTGTTATAACAGTGCGTTCCCACGAAAACAAAATTTCGATTGCGTGTTGAGTGGCGGAGCTTAACGCCGCGCTTTGATTTGTTGCCAAAGCGAGGAAATGAAAATAATGTATTCCTCCGATTGGGAGTAGAATCCACAACTCTCGTGTTTATAGCTAAACATTGTGCCTTTACTACGACGCGACGGCCTCAATAGATAAATTAGGTATAGCCAACTCTAACTAGAATGTCAATATATTTTTTAAATTGATTTATACTCTATTATATTTAAAATTTATTTATATTCCCAATAAAAATAGTTCAATTAAACATATACATGAATATCAATTATTAATATTCTAAAGGATAATTAGTCCAAATACATAGTATTGAAAATCGCAACGTGAATTTTGCTTTCACTTTACTAATAGGAATGGAAGGCTTTTCATTTGAAAACAGTCGCTAAATGCTGACCGCATTTCATTGTATGGCGTTTAGTATTGATTGGCAAGAGTACTAAATACTAATACAGCGGCAATTTGTGGAATTTGAATGTTTCAACTAATATTTAAAGACATAGTGGTGGCGTAGTGGGATGACTGATTGTAAAAGAAGTGGTTTAGGTTCGAGTCCTACTCAGGGGAACGATTATACATGTTCAAATTATTTTCATTTCCCCGCTATAGTAGACTAAACGTGGTGCTAGTTCCTTTTATGTTAAAGTTAGTAGCAGTTATCTCAGGAAGTACTGAAAGTATAATTTGAGAAAGGCTATATTACATTACGCCCATCGTTTCTATGTAACCCACCATACTTATGGTTCAAGTTGCTCGCTCACTTAGAACATGTATTATTGTGAGAATAGTTAGTTTTTTCACTATGGGGTCGAAGCCGTCGATAAAAGCTACTTACGACTTATACTTAATATGTATAGTAAAACACTTCCGTTACTGAGTGACTGAATTGACTGAACAACGCAAAAGCGAAACTACTGGATTTAGAGAGTTGAAATATGGAAAATAGATAAGTTTAGATATGGAAAAAAGGGGGACGGAATTTCCTTTATGGGAACGGAATATCTTAACATTAGGTTCCCAGTTCTCTACCTACTTTGCTAAGTGTGGTATACAGCGTGATGATTAAAAAAATAGGAAGATTAAGAAGTGTAGGGCAGTATTAAAAAAGGATTTCTCGAAACTAAGAAAAAAATAAGATTTTCAATTTTACATCCTTAGTTCCACACACAAACAAAGTTGCGGGCGGTGGTTATTAGTTACTAAACTTAATAGAACTAGATACACTTTATATTATTATATAGGTACGTTTAAAATATGACCGTCCATCCATTTACTTGAGCGACTGAACCACTAAAATCATTACTTGCCCATGAAATATGTCCGTAACAAATCACTTCTGCTCTCCAACTTACTTAGAATACAGCTATTTCTCTGAGGATTCACCCATTGCCTACTCGAACTTAGATGATTTCAAAATTAACACGAACATTTCGTATTCTCCTAAAAAAGATATTTATATTCAAAATCTATATGTTATATTAGTTGTTTGGTTGGTATATTTTTCTCGAATTATATTTACGAGTATTCTTACCATTATTTTTTTTTTAAATTTCAAACTATTCAATAGTAGTCAAAATAATTTCTGAGTGTTTCTTGCATACAGGTGCGCTATGTTTCTGGGTTCGATTCCCATTCCTCATGGAATGAATTATTTTTATTTGCTCTATAGAGAATATAGCGTGAAGTTAAAAAAAAACCATTGCTAAAAAATATATTATTAATTTGTTTTAATTGAAATAAATCGGAAAAGGTGGATAAAGATTTTTTTAATTTGACTAAGGAACAAAATATATGAATCACAATATTTACTACTTTTACTACTACGACTTAAAATTGAACTTACAACTGTTATACATAGACAAAAAGCCCAAATTATTTACAATGGCGTCACAACCCTTTTACAATATTATATTACAATATCTTCACACGAATTGCGGTCGGTAAAAAGGAAGGTTTATATGAAATATTGCTTAATTATACGTGGTTACCATTTAATCTCTTTTATCTGTACGACAGACGGAGACAATGGACGATGAAATATGTACTGTGGGTGTAAATGATGACGCGTAGATATGACGACCACGTTATGTCATTTGCGGTATTACTAGATCAGGTAGGGCCATGGGAATGGCCAGGTAATTTGTTTGATATGTAAAATAAGAAATAAATAAAACAAATAAAACGCAATGAAAATACAGAGGCCGTCGTGGCGCAGAAAAGTGTGACTGTAACACGACGGTCGTGGGTTCGATCCCCACTCGAGATTAATTATTATTTATTAATATGTTTATTTCTTCGCCCTGGTATCAAGGCAAAATGCAAAAAAAAAATATTTAAAAAAATATAATGTGCTTAAATAAATCTCTTAAAGTGTTACATGTACTCATGTAAACGTCTTCTGTCACTGCCGTCAGCTATCGAATTCAGAAAATTGAAAATTATGATATTTACAAATACTAGGAACGAGGAAATGAAAATAATTAATTCCCCCAAATGAAATTAGAACCCACAACGGTCACGTTTACAGTAAAAAAAATCATCCTCAGTTCTTTCACTCACGCGTGACAAGATATGGTTCGTATAACTATTATTCGGTCGATTTGTGAAAGGTCATTGACAAATGTAGGTCATCTCGTCTCTAATGGCCTCTTAGACTATTAGACAGCTGACAGTTCCAATTTAAACTATCGAGCCCATGCATTTTTCTTTATCTTTCTTGCTGAGATTTTGATCCTCATTTTCTACTTAAATTGTCGTCTTAAGAAATGTAATGCATGGGATGGTTATAGGTTTGAGTCCTATTAGGTTGTAAATACTTTATATAATTTTTAATTTTGCTACTTTTTCTTAGTTAATATAATGCGTGGCGTTCAGCGACTCAAAAGAAGAAATTGCAGCACTAAGTGTTTCGGAAGTTTTTACCTAGTTTCTCTTTACGTACCATGTGCAAAAATAAAAAAAAAACTCATAAAACACTGTAACGAAAACGAAGGCAAGTCGTGGTGAGGGGCAAAAGCGTATGACTATAAGCGCGAGAGGTAGTGTGTGGGTTTGAGGTCCACTCGTGGAAGTGACGCTAAAAAACGAAAACGAAATTTAATACCTATTTCATTACTAAAATAACATAAAAAATGTTTTTTCTAAGAGATTCGAATGCATGATCCATTTAATTTGAAAGTCACACAGCAACTGTGTCACAGTAGCGTTAATTAGCAAGCGCAATTAAAATATAATTTTTAAACTTTCCCGTCTAATGGCCCGCCGTCTAATGTCCATTTCATGTATCTAAGCATATTACGACATTCGACAAATTGTTTGTACTAATATATGGTTAAATTTTCTTATATGTACATGTTTATACATCTTTTCTATATTTTACCCTTTATCTTATTACTTTTAATCTTTTTTATCTTTTCTATATTTTATATAGTGAGCAGAGAGAAGTAAATCACAACAGCTATAGGTAATAAGTGGAGTTCCGCCAGTCAACGGTCAGTCTCGAAAATAAGGCGGAGAATGGGGAACGTATTGTCTTAACAATAGGTTTTTGTTTTTTCTGCTTCTTGCTATCGTGAGGCTAAGAAAAATATTAAAAAAATACTAAAGTGATTTGACTTTCTCCGTTCTTTTGAATTAAAGAACAGTGCGTTTTAGGAAAAACAAAAAGTAAATAGTTAATTTCCCAAAGTGGTGATTTCCAGGTACCCTCTGCTCATAGTAAGGATTATGTGCGGGCACACCGCGAAACTAGAAAAAAACATATATTTATTTTAACTCAACGCCTTAATCTGTAAAGACTTAGAGTAATTATTGTCAAGGCACTTTTATTTAAAGATAATTTTTTATTTCATTGAAGTGTCTGTCTGTGATTTCAAAATAAACGTATTTTTTCAAGCGCATATAGTTTTTTACACGATTCTTAACATAAACAATTGTACTACAACTTTTTTGTTTGTTTTTCTGTTTGTCCGGACTAATCTCCAGAACAGCTGGGCTGGGCCATAGCCATGTGAAATAATCAAGCAATGTTTCCAAAATATACTTAAATAATTTTAAATAAATATTCATTTATAGTTCATGCGGACAAAGCCGCGCGGGGTTTACTACTAGTCTATATAAGTACTTACGTATACCATTATTGTAATACATATGTAAATTATAATTATTTCTTTATACCACTTCTTAATTGTTCTACTATCGAACTACAGAGTATTTAGATGACATTTACTACATTCCGTATTTTATATTTAGACGTAAGAATAATATCATTAAAAATGTATTTCTATTTCTCTTTTTATTTGATCCGGCCAGACTCCGGTCAAAGTACCTGCAAATAATATGGATACGTGACGTGCTTATATACGGTTTTTAAAAGTAACTTATAGTTGTACCTTTGATAACCTGTTTTCGTATTGAATTGAACGTTTCCTCGTAGTGGCGCAGGAGCAAAAGCGTTCGACTATAAACGCAACAGGTTGTAGGTTCGATTCCCACTCCAGGACATGAAATATTTAATATGTTCATTTCCTTGCTTTGATAACAAGGCAAAGAGCAGCGTTGAGTTCCGCAACTCAACACGCAATGCCTCAGAAATCGGCTAAAAATGAGGAACTGTAGTGTCTTAACACTATATTCCCAGGTTTTCTCTGCCTACCCTGCTATGTGCAGAATACATAGCGTGAGTTTAAAAAAAAACTATTATAAATCTAACTAGGCCTTATTACAGAAAATATAACACCCTTTCGGTACACGGTATAGAATGCTGAGATACGTCACGTTCCTTTTCGAACTTGAGGAAGCACAGAAAAGAAGAGGGTTTCCCGAAATTCCTACGAAAACGAAAAATAACCAGATTTTTTATTTCATAGTCCACGGAAGCGAAATTAGAAGCTACGATTCGTATAATATATTATATAGGTATCATATACTTCAGACGTAAGAATAATATCATTTAAAATGTATTTCTATTTCTCTTTTTATTTGATCCAGACTGACTCCGGTCAAAGTACCTGCAAATAATATGGATACGTGACGTGCTTATTATATACTATTAAGAGAAGAGTAAAAAAATCTATTATACATCGAACTAGGCCTCACTACAGAAAATATTAATAAGTAGTGATACATATATAATATTTTATACATATTTATGCTCATTTAGTAAATTGCTTTAACATTCTTTCTCTAAACGTGTTCTACTAACTGACAATAATGTGGACACATATATACTCGTACGTGGGTGTACCGCAGGCAAATAACGTGGGCAAGTGACAGGAGTTTCGTATAGCTGTAGGTTGAGCTTAGGTAAGCTTGTATGTATATATTATGCTATACATATTGTTATACAGAGGCCAGTCGTGGCGCAGGGGCACAAAATGTGACTGTAAAATCGACTGGTTGTGGGTTCGATCTTCGCTCGAGGAAATGAAATATTCGGTTTCCAGGAGGCGCGGGTTCGAGTCCCGCTGCGTTCAAATTTTTATACGTTTTCTAAATAAATATTTTTCTTTCCTAAGAGTGGAATAACACTTTAAAAATGTTTAAAAATGAAATATTTACTTATGTTTATATTTTCATTTCTCCGTTCAAGTGTCGAGGTAAAGCGCGACGTTGAGCTCCGCCACTCAACACGCAATGCCTCCAGAACTTGGCAGAAAGTTGTGTGTGTTAACACTAGGTTCCCTTTGCTTACCCTGCTGTGTGCAGGATACAACGTGAAGCCGATTTTTTTTACATATTGTTATTATATTATATTTACTGTTCCTGCGCCTTGTATAGTTGGTGTTTTTTTTTCAAATACAAATAGTGTAGTAAATATAAATAGTGTACGAGTATACCTGAAAAAGTGCCTGAAATATTGTCACTTAAAAGTTTTAATGTTTTTGACACTCCAAGAAGTATTTTTTTAAATAGAAACTTAATTACATTGTGTACTATTTAAAAAAAACAATAATTACTCTTTAACTTCACGCTCTATCCCGCACATAGCAGGGTAGATAGGCAAAACTTAAACCTAGTGTTAAGTTACCCATTCTCCAGTTTCCGCCGAAATGAGAGAGTGGCGGTACTTAACGTGGTGTTGTCTCGTTACCAGAGGAAATCAAAATATGAAGTATTTCATTATTGAGTGAGAATCGAATCCACAGCCTGCCGCGTTGACAGTCGCACGTTTGTGCTCCTGCGCCACGACTGGCCTCAATTGTTTGTGAACTATTTATGTGTTATCTATATATATTTTTCCCTAATATTAAATAAAATACAATTAAATATTGTGGGGGGGATTGGCAGATAAAAAACTAATAATATTTTGTTTATTTGTTCCAGAGCGTCTACTAAGTGAGAGCTTGATGGCGCGGTGACGCAGCATGCGCCGCGCGCTTTTTGCCGCGCTGTTGCGGCTTTTTATCTTCGCAGGTGAGTTTAATAAATATATTTATTATCATTAAGAAGTAAGTGCGAAAATACTCAATTTTATTTTATCTTGTCAATTCTAATTTTAATGTAGGTACTGTACTCCATAGAACTCATCATCTCAGCATGTCTCAGGAAAACCATGAAATAAAAGAATGCTTTTATTGTGAATGAATTTTTATATATATTTAGTTTACGTTGTATCCTGCTTATTCTATAG
Source organism: Heliconius erato x Heliconius himera (assembly GCA_013421005.1). NCBI lineage: Eukaryota > Metazoa > Arthropoda > Insecta > Lepidoptera > Nymphalidae > Heliconius > Heliconius erato x Heliconius himera. The sequence goes on from JAATLQ010034555.1 coordinate 29,106, forward strand.
GAGGAGCCTGGGAACCTAGTGTTGAGACACTTCGTTCTCGTGGTTACATGAAAAATCACTCAATTTTATTTTATCTTCTCACGACTAATTTTAGGGTAGATAGGTACTATACTTTATGGAATTTATTATCTCACTATGCCTCACGAAAACAATTGAATGAAAGAATTCTTTTATTGTTAATGAATTTATTTGTTTTTAGCTTCACAATTTCTTCACTTCTTTCCACAATTTCTGGCGAATTCTCGAGGAATTGCATGTTGAGTGGAGAAACTCCACGCCGCGCTTTGCATCGTTATGTTAGAGCGAGAAAATTAAAATAATTCATTACCCCGAATGGGAATCGAATCCAAAAATGTTACATTTGCCGCCGTACGCTTGTGCTCCTATACCATGACTTCAATAGTAAATAGTTTTTAAAATAATTAGTTTTGGTTAAAGTCACTTTTACATGATGGTGTCGAAAACAACATTGGTTAATAACTTCCTACGCTTTATTCAAAATTTTACTTTAACTTGATTTTTTTATAAATACTCTATAAAAAATCACATACAGTATAATATTTCACAATTTTCTCTTTTACTTTATGAGGAAAAAGCTTTCGAAAAACCATTATTTGCAGTATGAGTTTAAAACTAAATGATCCATAATACGTTCAACCTTATATATTGTTAAACTGTAATTAAACTGTAATTTCAAGTTCATTTATCATTTTTATGAAAGACCTAGTTTTTTTATATGGAAATAATTAAAACAGCCACAATTTGGAACTTTGAGAGAACAATTCGTAGTTATAACAATATATTCATCTGTCGTTTACAGGTTTATTATGCTCTTTATGTGAGAACGTCATTGTATGAAAAGAGCGGACCTCATCTGAAATTGTTTCTTTTTTTATATTTTTTGTCCTATATTAAAAAAAAGTACTTTTTCGGTTGAAAAAAAAGTTGTTTTATTAATATTAATAATATTTTCTTTGTTTCGAGGTCGTTGTGGCGCAATTGCAAAAAAGTGCGACTGAAAATGTGCGATTGTGGGTTCGATTCACACTCGGGGGAATGAACCGAGGCAAAGCGCGGCGTTAATACTTATCACGCAATGCCTCAAAAAAAGGGCGAAATGTGGACACGCAGTGTCTTAACATTGGATTTCCAGGTTCCCTCTGCCTACACTGCTATGTGCGGGATACAGGATGAGGTTAAAAAACATTATACATTTTGAAAGGCCGTTCGTTGTATTAAATAGAAAAAAATAAATCTCTAAAAAAGTATATTTGTTCATTAAATGATCAGGCACAACATGTGACTGAAAACGCGACAGGTTATGGGTTCAATTCCCACTCGAGGATATGAAAAATTATATATTTCCATCGCTCTGGTGTCAAGGCAAAACACAGCGTTGAGTTCCGCCACTCAACACACAATGCCTCCAGAATATGGCGGACAATAGGGAATGGACTGACTTAACACCTAGATGCGGGCCGTGTGCGAAGCGCACAACGTGACGCTAAAAAAAGTTTTAAGTGATAAAATATAGAAACACACAAATAATATTACTGCCTATATACATATATACACAGCTTAATATAAATGCTAGGAAAATAATATGACAGTACGAAAGATATATTTTATAAAGAAACAACAATAAATCTTTCTCGTGGCGCAGTTTGTGGGGTAAAGCCGACCGAACGAAGATTTTTGCATTTTTCCGAGAAAATCATCAATTCTAATGTTTACCCTAGTCAAGTAAATTTTTAATTATTTCTTTCATATGGGCATTAATAATTAAAGTGAGATTTTTGTAATGAAATTCTGAATTTTCCAACGTCTTTTTCCGTATCTCCAACCTCATGCAGAGGGAACTTAATGTTAGACACGTCCTGCCCAATTATCGAGACATTGCGTATTGAGTGGTGAACTGAACGTCGCGTTTTATCTGGTTACGAGGGCGTGGAAATGATAATAATTTATCGCAATGCTTCCAGAATTCGTTGGAAAATGAGAAACGGAAGTGTCTTAACGGAATTTAAGTTTAAGAATCAACACTGAGTTCACTCTGTCTCCTATATGCGGGATAGAGTGTGAAGCTAAAAAAACAAAGAAACAGTAATATTATTTTTTATAAATAAAAAAATTATTCGTACTATGTTTTATTGGAAAGTAAAAAAACAAAGGTCATATAAATTGTATTAAAAAGTAGAAAATGAAATCGTAACACAGAATCTGAGAAGGCGTGTTTTGGACTTATAAATCGTGTCTAATGTCGTTAGCCCGCGGCGTGCAATTGACCCTTCGATGGCTTACCCTATTTTTGCAGATCTAGATTTTTGCCTACAGCTATTTTAGTCTAGACCTATAAACGTTTTTAAAATTGCTAATTTAATTTGATTATATAATATAAACTAATATTCAAATATTTTGTTTTCTTTTAATGTAATATTATTGTTGTACTTATAAAAAAAGTTTTTAATAAGCAATTAAAAGTAATAAACTTATACTACTCAGAGAACACTTATTTAAATAATGAAAAAGAAAGTAAAGTAAATTACAAAATGACAAAGTAACTTATTTTTTTTTTCTTTTTTAATTTAACTTATGAACTATGAGAACGAACTTACAATAGCAAAATACTGATGTCGAGGCACAGCGCGGTGTTTAGTTTCGCCACTCAATACGAAATGTCTCCAGAATTCGGCGGAATGTGGAGAACGGAGTGCCTTAAATCTAGGTTCCCTCTGCCTACTCTGCTGTGTGCGGGATACAGCGTGAATCTGACAGGGTGAAAGACACAGATAACACTAAAACCATTTAGAAATGAAAATAAGCAATTTGTATAAACCGCAGAATTTATATCTCAAATAAAACACCTCATTCATCTCAGCTTTATGCCAAACATCTTAATTTATTTAAGCGAAACGAAAGCAAGTCCAATATAACTTGATCCTTTTCCTTCTATAAATGTATTTAGATGTAAATGTTACTTTAAAAGATGCTTGAAGCGATAGAGGTCTTAGAAACTAGATATACAATTAGGACTGTTTCAACTTATTGCTTTTATATAGAATATTTTTTTCTTAACGGTTTGTCCAAATTTTTTAATGTTAGTAAAATATGTTTTTCTCTTTCCCATTTCCACTCAGTTACAGTCAAATATTGTTCGTAATTCGTCGTTCGACTGTAAGCGCGCTTGTAGGTTGTGGGTTCGATCCTTATCGAGACGAATTATTTTCATCTCACCTTAATTAAAATTATTTCATTGCTCTGGCAAACAAACTGTAACAACTCGAAAACACACATTTTTATAAAAATATTTTTATTGAATTTATCCCCTGTAAAGTTACTATCCGACAAAAAATATTTATTCAATATGACCCAGTAGCTCCTGAGATTAGCGCGTTCAACCAAAAAAATCTTAAAGGCAATTTAAGGAGTTTTTTGGACCTTCAATAATAATGTGAGGCCGGTCGTGGCGCAGCGGCATGAGGTGTGACTGCAAAACCGACTGGTTGTGGGTTCGATCCCCACTCGAGGAGATGAAATATTTACTTAAATTTATATTTCCATTTCTTCGCTCTGGTGTCGAGTTTAAGCGCGGCGTTGAGTTCTGCCACTCAACACGCAATGCCTCCAGAATTCGGCAGAAAGTGGGGAACGGAGTGTCTTAACATTAGGTTCCCTCTGCCTACCCTGCTGTGTGCGGGATACAGCGTGAAGCTAATTTAATTTTTTTTTTTCAATAAAAATATTTGTCACTCGACAATATTATAAAGCTTTCCATCCGGTTTTCATTCTAATCACACCTCTATTTATTATCAACTCATACGAATGTAACGGCAGCTTAGGGGTCATTCATCACTATCAAGCAACAGTTTGAACATGGGACGGACGAGACTAATGTATTTGATGTGTATACTTTATAATGACACCATCGTGGCGTTTGTGGCTTTAGGGGAAATGGATTATTTCAATTTTCACACTTCGGTAGATACATCGCAGCGTTGAGTTCCGCTTTTGTACACACAGTGTCTTGAAAATTGGGCGGAAAGTTTGGAACGGAGTTGAGAACCTTGACGCTATATTCTCTAGGCTTACCTTGCTAAATACGGGATTCCACTTGAATTTAAAAAACATCTACACATATACCTTGCACTGAACTGTTTTAAATGCAAATTTAAATAATTAAACAAAAACGTTAAATTGTTTCATATGTTTAATTGATAATTGTGAATTATTATTTTATGGTTACTGGGTAGTGGTCGAATTATGGAACTAAATACCGCGTTTCACCAGAAAGTCATAATCTCTTAACATATTTGAGCATTCTCTCAAAGTGTATTGTCTAACGCTTTATTAGTCCCCTGTTTAATGGTGTTTAATGCATGTGTTTTAGCTTATGTATGCTATAATAAATACATCAAAACATAGAATATGCTTATGCATGTTCTATGTTTTGATATTATTATCAAAGAGAAATTATTGAAGTGAACTAAAAGATTGAAGTGACGATATTTTTTTTTAAATAGACGAGATAGAAGAGTCTCTTCTATCTCGTCTATTGAAAGACTAGCTTTCAAGAAACGAAATAAATAATAGTAAAACTTTTAATGTAGAGGTCAAAAAATTATGAAACTCCCACGCCTAATAATTGTTAAAACATAATTTTACCCATTTCCTTGCGAATACCAACTTTTTCTTTTTCAAAAACGATTTATCTCCATCCGAACTGTTTTACACTCCATTAACGACGATAACTGATTCACAAGTTTTTAGGGTTCCCATTCATTGGATTTGTTCGTATTTTTTTTACCTACCTACTAATTATAACGAAGTTTATTATTAATATTTATGGACGTTCACAATTTATTTAAAAGTGTGGAAACTTGACTTTTATTCTAAAGTGCAAGTTGTTTCAAAGTGTATAATTAATTATTTTCGCTAGGTGATTTGAATAAAGTTTGACAAGAAAAGTTCTATTTATTTTTATGTTTTTAAAAGTAAAACTATAATATTGTAAACTAAGTAAACACTTTGGCTACTAATAATTAAGACTTATGTATGACGCAAGATACGTTCTAAGTACCCGAAATAACTGTGATTGTAGATATATTTAAACAATTAACGTGATAATAAGATCTTTCATTTTAGCCATTTTAACACTGTGAAGAGTCTGAAACCTCGGGATTCCCAAAAAAAACTAAATATACTCGATTTATCCAGTTAAAGAGGTACATTTAAACGTGATATTATGCATATATCCTAGACTACAAATAGACTATCTAACATAAAAATAACTCTTTAAACCCAAGAAATGATTCCTGAGATAATTCGTATGTAGCTGTATGAAAAAAAATGATTTAACTATTTATTACTTTTTACAGGGAGTGCTACATTCGTTAATCCATACGCAAACGAAGAGCGTGTAGATCTCAATCAAGTATGGCTCGAAATACCCACCAGCCTCGTTGCTCTCGGCGGCGACGTACATGTCTACGTACGCGGAGTGACTACTGGTGCCTTGCGGGTACGCCTCGCGCGAGAAGACGACGAAGGCCGTTCTCTACTTGCCACAATGCCCTTGGCACTAGATGCCGAAAACCGCATGACTCTACCCTGCGGTTACTTTTCTAGAGGCGGTGTTTATTACATAGAAATCGTGGCTGATAAAGAAAATTTTATGGAATACGAAAATACAACTAATAAAGTAAAAAGAGATATAAGTGATAATGGTTTGATGGAGACAGGTGACAGTATGGTCAAATCGTGGAAATTTGACGTGATGTGGCCTACGGCCAACTTAGACGTGACTCCGGAACAAATACAGACGTATCCGGAAAGGCAGGTTACTGCTATTTTGGAGTTCCCGAAGGTGGTGTGCACGCCTGTAGAGACCAGTGCTGACTTTTGGTTGGAACTTTTATACTGTGGACATTCTAGTGGTGGTGCTGTTTTGTGCGATGGAAAGAACAGTAGTTCACATGCTCACGTTTTGTACTCAGAGCAGGTATGTTATTGAAGTACATATTATCTATATATAATTTTTAACTCTAGAAAGATGCCAGTCGTGACGCAGGGATACATGCATGTGACTGTAAACGTGACGAGTTGTGGATTTTATTCTCACTGGAGAAATTAAGATATTTAATATTTTTAAGTCCTCGCTCTGGTAATGTCGAATTCTGAAGGCTTTGCCTGTTCCGCCACTAGACACGCAATCCCTCCAGAATTCGGCGGAATGTAGGGAACGAAAATGTCTTAATGTGAACGGAGATTCTTAAAATAAGGTTTCCTGTTCCCTCTGCTTATTCTGCTGGGATACAACGTGAAATTAAAAAAAGAACGAAACTAAATAAGCAGACAACACGAAACGGACAACACATCCACAGACAAAACTACTGAACTAAAATGTATAAAACATTAATAGTTTTATCGAATTTTGATAAAATAAACCAAATATTTGGAAATTTAATTTGACTCACAATCTACGCTTTGTAATAAATCAAAATTAATGACTACAGTCTACGTTTTCCAAGGTAAAGGTCTGATGTGATAAATGATGTCATATTTGCTCGAGCCGATGATAAATTACAAATATCTATTTTACAGAGTAATCTATTATAGTTTAAAATATAAGATATAATTAGAGTGTCTCATTGAGGCCGTCGTGGCGCAGTCCTTCGATCCCCACTAGGGGCAATGCTTATATTTAAAGTATTTTCATTTCGCCACCGTGGTAGACAATGTTCCGCGTTGAGTTCCGCCACCCGACACAGAAGGGGATGAAGTGTGTTAACATTAGGTTTCCTTCCCTACTTCCGCGAGAAAGCGTAAAAATAAAACCATATTCGAAGAAGCTGTCATCACAATAACGTGTTACGTTATATCACTCATAATTCTAACAAATAAAGGATATAAAGCGAGCAAAACGCAATTTTCTTTGACTCATTGCACACAAGGGGCTCTCCACCAATTTTAATGCTAAAGGTTCACTCATGGGAATCATTTAAATCTAACAAATATTTATACGATTTAACATTTACAACTTTAAATCTACAATAAAAAAAAAATATAATAAAATAAAGATTATTTTTAAACTTTGTTTTATGCTTCAGCTTCATGCTTATTCCCACAGAGTACTCTGAGTGAACCCAGTGTTATAACACTTTGTAAGACATTGCGTGTTGTATGGTGGAACTCAACGCAACGCTTTGCCTCTTTCTAAAACGAATGAAATGAAAATATTACATATTTCATGCCTCCGAGAGAAAATGTCACTATAAATGTGACGCTACGCTCGTGTCCCTGAGCCACGACGACCACGCAATGGGACAAAAATTAGGCGGAAAGTGGAGAGAGAGTCTAAGCACTCGGATCCTCTGCCTACCCTAAAATATAAAGCGTATATCTAAATATAAATTTTACTAAAAAGCTAACGAGTCCACATATCCCACCAGATGCACGGTTTCCCAGGCCGGCGCACCATGACGCTGCGGTGCGAACTATTTGGACAGGCGGGGGATTACGCGCTGACACTGCGACCGGCGGCCGCCGCCGGCCCGCAGGACCTGGCTGTGGCTTTCATTAAGGTAAAGTAGTTATTTATATAATAATTACATTTTTCATTTTATTATTTAACATTTTGAATTCAGGAAAGTTCATAAAAAAATTACTGTAAATTTACTAAGCTGTGTACATATATTCTTTGTATATAGTCGATAAAAATTTCTATCAAAGTAGTTTTATATAATCTATCTAGAAACTAATTTAAAATTTAAATACTCCCCGACAAGTCCTCTAGGATTTTACATACTAACCAACCAGTTATAAAATATAAGTTAACCTTTAAGTACCGACGTGAAATTTTTCTACCGTTAGTTCCGACGTGAGGCATGAGTGGCCGTATATACAATATAATTTTTTTAGGACTCTGTACTCTCCCTCTGTCGGTCTGTCTGTCAAGAGCCTTTATCTCGGGAATGCTAAGAGTTATCGGGTTAAAACTCTTACTCTAACTCTTTTTAAGATTTAACTACTAATGTATAGTTTATCAAAAATGTAAGATTTCATTTTAATTAAATAATGTAAGATTTAATTATATAAGAGGCCGGTCGTGGCGCAGCGGCACGAGGTGTGACTGCAAAACCGACTGGTTGTGGGTTCGATCCCCACCCGAGGAGATGAAATATTTACTTAAATTTATATTTCCATTTCTTCGCTCTGGTGTCGAGGTTAAGCGCGGCGTTGAGTTCTGCCACTCAACACGCAATGCCTCCAGAATCCGGCAGAAAGTAGGGAACGGAGTGTTTTAACACTAGGTTTCCTCTGCCTACCCTGCTGTGTGCGGGATACAGCGTGAAGCTAATTTAATTTAATTTATTTAAAGATTTAATTAATGTAAGATTTTTTTCATGAACTAGCACTACCTGTAGATGCTAGCTGTAAAAATTCTAGGTCAACCAGAAGTACCTACCTTATGAATTTTGACTTCCTTGATAGTGTCGAAATACACGTTTTTTGCGATATAAACGCCATATCTTTTTTCGAAGTAAATATAGAAATATGTTTTTTTTAACAGAAAATCATGGGGCCGTAGATCTAAGTAGGTATATAGTTGAATTTCAACTCGATATCTCCAAGCGTACCTGAGATAAAGGGTCTTGACCGACAGACAGACAAAGAGACGGACGGACAAAAACGTCAACGTAAAAAGGTATGAAATCCTAAAAGAAATACGCTTTCTCACTTTGCTGAGACGGTCTTGAATTAATATTCAATTTTTATCACTACTCATAAAACATAATGTAATTACTATACATCCAAAATGCAAACGTAGGTTTTCATAAAGCTTTCAGTGTAAAAGAACAAAAAAGCAAAACAAAACAAACATAAAATTGCGTAGAAAATAGGTAATCCAAAAACCGTTTACACGTTTTTACAATATTTTTATTTACATTCATTCTCTCAAATATTTATTGCCACGAATAAAACTCCTCTTTCATATAACGTAGACACAATTTTCGGCCTTTATTTGTTTTATCGGTTCCCTGTAATTCACGTTCGGTTGATTTCCGAAACGATGGAATTGTAATATTGTTTATATCACCAAATGTACATATGTATGATAAGGAAGTATTTAGAGCACTGGTTCCCAACCAGTGGCCCGCGGACCACCAGTCCTGGGAATGGTGAGGCGAAGTTTCTGTTTGATTATCACAGTTAATTTTTATTATACCTACATGCATAGTGGTCCCTGCTACCAAGAATGATATAAAAGTAGTCCTTGATCAAGAAAAAGTTGGGAACCCCTGATTTAGAGAGAGTCAAATCACTAGTTATATTCGGGGGGGTGTAAGACTGTATGTGGTTAGAGACGGTAGCCTATAATTTACTATATTTTACCAGGGGATCTGCCTCCGTGAATAATGGAATTAATTAAAAGTACTGTATATGATGCATGACATATTGGAGGCCAGTTGTGGCATAGGGCCACAAACGAGTGACTAAGCACGGCAGGTTGTGGGTTCAATTTACATTTGATGATATGAAATATGAAATATTTTCATTTCCTCGGTCTGGTAACGAGACAAAGTGCGGCGTTGAGTTCTTCCACTCAACACGCATTGCCTCCAGAGAGATTCTAAGCGTCCAAGATAACTTAAACTGCACGTACTGTAAGTAACCTCGAATTTTTAACGTGATTTAATATAGCCTGTAACCTTAATCTATTAATAGATTTTCCAACATAAAAGGATTTTTTTATTTAACCCAGTAATTCCTAAGTTAAGAGCATTTAACTAAATAAACTCATCCGCTTTATTATATTAGTATAAATGATACGTTATTATTTAACAAAAAAAATGTCAAAATATCGTATACTAATATACTTGTTTTCAGTTATTTAATCAATATCGTACGTATCAGAGTAGATACTCTTGTTAACTTTATAAAAATATTACTCGTTTCGAATTTATTATAAGCATAAAAAATGATGGATAAAAATCAACTCTATCTCTTGTCTAAAAATATATTTTAGTTTACTATTATGAAAATAACAATTCAACCATAATAAACAAAATCATGAAGCGTATATACACAAACATACAATATTATTAACAATAACAAAAGCTATACAAATATAGACTTGTTACGATGATTGGTAGTTTCGCAAACATGTTATAGATATAGCTGTATTACATTGTTTGATATACAGTAACTTGTCTCTATGTAAATTGTATTGAATGAGAGGATATGTTGAGATGTATCTGAAAATAGATTTTACACACGTTTGTATTTCCTGAAACATTATATTATTAAGTTAGATGGAGAGCGAACAATCGTTGTGGGTTCGATTCCATCTAAATTGGAATTTTCATTTTCCTTGCTCTGGCTACGAGATAGAGCGAAGGAGGAAGGAAATAGAACATTTATTTTCTGCTAATCATCATAAAATCGTAACTATAAACATCGAGAACACGGCTAAATCGTATCGCATTAGGCGTGTGTTCCCGGCTTAGAATAGGATAGGTAAGAGGCGACTAAACGGTGTACGTGTGGGAGAGTCACGTCGCCAGCAAAGATAACACGCATGGGCAGATGGGCTCGACCAGATTATTACCATTATTTCCGGGCATTTAAAACTGGCGTTAAGTAGTGGTAGTACTGGTTTTATGCCACTGCGTTTCGTATTAGGTAATGCCGGGTTCGGGCGCCCAAACTCCTCACTGGAATATGATCAGGCACTTACAGACAAACTACCCCAAGAGGGTACCAGCACCTCTGATGCTGGAAAATCCTTCCTTGAGTCTTCAAGCTCAGGTCACCCGTTAAATTCTGGGGAGGGCAAAGTACCGCGCTACAGACAAGGCAAACAAGGCGTACTCTCCACGGCAACCCCTACCACGCTTCACGTGGACTTTTGTAATATCAGGGATCTACATTCCAGTCTGAATTGCCATCCGCCACCTTCTTGAGATGGTAAGGCCGGACTTGTTGTTTCTGACGGAGACTCAGATTGCCCGACCGAGCGACACAGCCTATCTCCAATACCCCGGCTACAAAATAGAACATAATTTTATTTGCATCATGCCGGGGTCGTTGTGTTTCGTTAGGGAGGACTTAAATCTCCGTCGTTTCTGACTGGGCTCAGCATCAAGGTCGTTGTCGACGGTTTTGCTCAGAAAACATGCCCATGAACGCTAGCGTCCCCCAAGGCTGCTAGCTGTCTCCTACGTTGTTTCTTCTGCATATCAATGACATATTAGTAGAGTCTAGTATTCATTGTTATGCGGATGATAATACAGTAGACGCTGTTTACTCCGGCCGTGCAAGTCTTTTTCGGCGAAACGTCGACCAGTGTAAAGTTTAAAAAAAGCTAAATAAACTTGCGTCTTCAGTTGAGGCAACCCTTGGGGCTGTGTCCAAAAGGGGGTAAAAGGAATCTGCTGCAATTCAGCTCCTAAAAGACAGAAGTTTGCGTGTTAACCACTAAAAAAAAACCACATTTGTCGTGTCGTCTGTCGTCCAAAACATTTCCTGAAGATAAATAATAGTCTATTTCAAGCGGCTGAAACCGCGAGGAAGTCTCTAGTATTTAAATAATTTTCATTTAAATAACAATTTTGGTTAAGCTTTATTTTAAAACCAGTCAAGAATACATTAGTTTGTGTATAATAAACAAAATTTTATGGTATAACGCAGGCGAACATTAATCTTTCATATACTCAGTGCAGTATAAACTTCACGTTTTAGAGAAGCGAAATATATTCTGTTATCTTAATAACTTTCGGAAGTACTCACATTAGGTATAAAATAACTGTAAGTCTTAAGACTTAGCGTTATTTAAGAAATGCTTCAATGTATACGCAATGATTGTAGGTTCGGTGCCCACTCGGGGAAATATTTATTTTCATTTGTTTCTATTTAAAATATTTTTTAACTTTACATTATATACGCACTTAGCAAGGTAGGTAGGGATCCTGGAAACCTGTTCTTAAGATACTCTGTTCCCATTAAGATATTTTCGATTTTTCAAATCCGATTTCCGTTATCAGGAATCCAGGAAATGATAATAATAAATATTTAATTATTTTAGTGGAAATCATACTCACTACCTGTCACGTTTACAGTCATTGATCCCAACACACGTAATTATTATTTTTAACATTTTTTAGCTTCACGCAGAGGGAACTTAGCTTTAAGACACTCCGTTCCCCATTTTCCGTCCAATTTTCGAGACATTGCGTGTTGAGTGGTGGGGCTCAACGTCGCGCTTTGTTACAGAGCGAAGAAATGATAATATATAATTAACTACCTTGAATGGAAATCGAACTCACACTTGTTACGTTTGAATAAGATTTGTGAATACATTCACCGAATGCATTAACGGTAATTCAGCATATTTTTCATAAAATACGTATCTCCTTCACACGAGGTGAAAGACAAAAGCTACAATATAAAAACGCTAGCACTTTAGTACTTTAACTTTTGTTGTTCTGTCTGCGATGCTCGATGAGCTTTTTATGATGTCATATTTCACGACGCTTCCGAATTAATACCGCTTATAAAAGCTCGCAAGGAAATGGCTAGTAAAAAAAACCTTTATTAAAATTATGTAGGAAATTTTAATTGCATATGGAATATTATTTTATTAAATTATAATCTGTTTCATTGACATTGGTATCATAAGGCCGTTGTGGGTTCTATTCCCACTCGGGAGAATAAAATATGTAATATTTTCATTTCCTCGTTCTGGTAAAAAGGCAAAGGGCGACCTAGAATTCGATAGAAAGTGGAGAACGAAATGGGAACGTAGTGTCTTAACACTAGGATCCCAAGGCGCGGGATATAGCGTGAGGCTAAACAAAAATTTGTTTCATGGGGCCCCAGCGGCACATCGTCATCGACAGTCGTGAATTAACTATTTTCATTTCCTACTTTAGCAGCAAGAGAAAGAGAAGAAGATGTTGAATTCGGGCACTCAACCCGCAATGTCGCGAAAATTGTACGACAATTGGGTAATAGAGTGTCTTACCACTAGTGTTAAGACATTCCATCGTCTCTCGACAAGTCCTCTCTGCTCTATAGTGCGGAAGCAAAAACGTGTGATGCAAGAACGGCTTTAAGCCAAAAAAAATAATTAAAGTTAAAAATGCTATTGCAACATTTAACTGTCTGTCTGACGGAATTTATAATTATTATTGACAATTACAATTAATTAAAAGTTATTGTTTATTTTTGTAATAATTTTAAGTAAACTTAAAATACAATAATTTAGAACTATTAATTTTTATCTACAGGCGGACTGGTCAGAACAATTTGTTCTAAATGTCCACGGCGGCTCAGTGTTTCCTTGTGGAGATGGAGTACGTGTTCTATTCCAATACCCAGAATGCGTTCTCGAAGGTGCCGACAGAGTGCGAGTGTTTGGAAGAGACTCGGATAGACTACGATACGTTGCTGAAAGACGCGTGCGCAGGTTAGATATGAATTGGGATAATTTAATATTTTATATGTTCAGCTTATATCAGCTGTATCCCGCACACAGCAGGGTAGGCAGAGGGAACCTAGTGTTAAGACAATTAGTCCCTCACTCTCCGCCAACTCAACGCCGCGTTTTGCCTCGATACCAGAGCGAAGAAATGAAAATGTAAATGTAAATAATTATTTTATTTCCTGGAGTGGGGATCGAACCCACAACCTGTCGATTTTATAGTCACACTTTGTGCCCCTGCGCCACGACTGGCCTCTCTTACTTTATAGGTTAACTATGATTATTTTTATTTCTCTGCGTTTGCAAGTCAAAAGGCGGCGTTACGTATCTTAACACTAGCATCGAACTGTCTACCCTGCTATGCGGTATAACACGTCAAACTAAAACACCATTACCCCTTTTACTTTTTTCCATTGATAGAATAGAGTTATAAGTCACTCTGTCCTTTACTTTACGATCTTTATAAAAAATTGGGTGGTGAGTTTTGAAACTAAATTCAAGCGTCCTTTCAAAATGATATTAAGTCACAACATTACCGTTATAAGACTTTATATATTATAGAGGGCGCGCGCGGCTTCGCCCGCTTATTAAGAGTGAATTCTAAAAAAACCACGAAACGCGTGTTCAATAAAATATTTTTAACAGTCTGAATTTAAATTTTTATAAAAATCGGTGGCAATTTAAAGATTTTTTCACATAAACTTTCAACTCCTTATTTAACCCTTAGGGGGTGAATTCTTAAAAATCATGAAACACGTGTTCAATGAAATATTTTTAAGAGTCTGAATTTCAAATTTTATAAAAATCGGTACAGGATTAAATTTTTTTCCATACAAACTTTCAACCCCTATTTCATCCCTTTAGGCTTAAAATTTTTCAAATTCCCTTCTTAGTGGATGTCCAGAATATGAAAATAAACATCTGCCCAAATTTCACGTTTCTACCATCAGCGGTTACGGCTCTGCGTGCGTCTTACCTCAGTCAGTCAGCACAAGTCCTTTTATATATATAGATTACTACCCAAATGTGAATTTCGAACAGATTTAACAGGATAAACAAATAAGTTATCAGAACTTCAAATATCCCTTTACTTTACTTGAAATGGAGTTTGACCCTTTAAGTTAAATTAACAATTTTATGGTCGCCAGCTTCATAATATGTAATATGTAAAAAATAGTTTAAATTATATTTAACCGATTTGAGAAACAAATTAAATTAATTGCACGTCCTAAATAATAATTTACTAATAACACATAATTAGAATAGTTAATTATGACTATTCATAATAACAATCAACATATTTATAATTGATTCAGAGTGGTTTTTGTATGGACAGCCCGAGAGTCGCAATCGTTGTTTTATATATGTGTGTAGCAGACGCTGTCTCGCGGTATGTAAGCTATGCTTGTATGACGTGGTCGTTGACGCAATGTTTACCGCTATAATTGCCGACTTGGTATTTGATTAGTAGGTGTGTGATGCTATTTTATGTCCCAACTCTGGTGTAAGTAGTAGTGTCCGCCCGTCCTATGCGGATGTGTAGTGCTATTTTATGTCCTGGAACTCTGGTGTATGCAGTAGTGTCCATTTATGGTTTTAATGCCTTGTGCGAACGTAGAAAATACTCGAAACCCGACTGTAGGATATGTGCAGTGCGTTAATTTTATGTCTATCGGTCGCTCGATGTTGCGATCGACTCATAAACTTACATTGATCGCACAAATCAATCATCACCACGAATCACCATTCTAATACAATTTTAATATAAACAAGCGTAACAAGTACCTTCAGAAAAATAATACACAAGCGTCCCGGAGGGTACAATTGAGACTGTTGCAGCCGCAGTCTGGTAGGAATTCAGTATAGGGGTGAGGCGGTGCTCTTATGCTTTTTTCCTCTTTCATTATAACTAACAATACTGGACGGTTATAGTGGAGAGGAAGATAGGACGCGCTCTTGCTTTTTCTTCAGAAGAGTTTCAAGTTATGACAAATAAGATTGTCGAGTTTCAGCTATTTAAATAAATTTCTTATGGCATTTTGGGTTACTCACGATTACAACGATAAAAGAATTTAAACACAAGACAAATCACGAGCAAAAGCATTATTTATTAAATAATAATTTTAAAGGTGTTCGGGGAAACAGTCACAACATATGCAAATTAGAAGTATCTAATTTTCGTAACGTAAGAATACTATAATGCAGACCATCGTAGTTTTAAAAATATCCCGAAAAATGTAGCGAAACATTGCAGCTTTTTAACAGTTAAAAACTTCGATCAACTTTATACTTTTGATTGCATACAAACACGGTTCAAAAATAAGGCAACAGTCGATATAAAAAGAAATTCAAAATGTTGTTGCACACAGACTTATGACTTAAGATCATTTCAATAAAATCCAACCTTATAGCAGTGAGTTAAGGCTTAGTTTCGTATAGCGCGTAATGGATGCGACTGACGTGGCTTTGCCACAGATACCGCGAAATATAAATTTCTATCTATTAAATTTGAAAATCAGAGATTTTCAAATTTAAGCACCGTGGCTTTCGAAGAGGAAGAAAAGAGACTACCACGTTAACGTTAAGATACTAGATTACCATCTCAGTAAAATGGTTATATTTTCATCAGTATTGCCTTAAAACAGTTCTCTATTTTAGATAATGTGTCTTTTTGTATTATTTCTCGTTATTTTAGAATTTAATTTACATAAATTACATATATTTATACTAATATTAAAAATAAAAAAAAACATTACATTTTGTTTCTAAAGTACAGTCAAAACCTAACAGAGATGTTTTCTTCTCATCATAGTCGAAAAATGGAAAATGATACTACCACGTCAGTATAATTATAAAACTTGAGCCACATTAGTCGCAGAGGGTTAAATTCCTTGATGTAAAATAAAACATAGTTGTCATGGAGTCGCTTTGTTGACAAGTTTAGTAAATTTACAAAAAATTGTCGTTGTTGTTGTATTTTTAGTAAATTTGCTAAAATTGTCATTGTCAACAAGATAAAAACAACATTTATTCTTAAAAAAAGGGAACGAAGTGTCTTAACATTAATCTCTCAGGTTCCCTCTGCCACTGCTATATATATTAATTTTTAATATTCTAAGTAGTTATTTCTTGGGTGACAATAAATATTCATTGTGTACAGAAAAAAAAGCAATTATAAAATTGAAACATCTATTCCATGCATGTTTTAGTCCAGACTAACCAATATTTAATACACGTTCATACATCCACACGTTGGCTAAGGTTAGACCTTACTAAAATGAAATAAAAACACAAATTTTTTGTGCTCTTATTTTTCGGGCCGTTTTTTAGACTATGATCAACTATAAGATATATATAAAAATCTACAATACAACATATTTCTATATTAAAAATCTATAATGCAACATATTTCTCAAATGATAATATTAAAATTATGCAAATATATTTAATTTTCCTGTTCATTCACACTTAAAGGAGAAATTTGATTGACCCAAATGTCTCCTTGACCAGTTGTAAGTAAATAAATATAAATGTTAAGCTAAAGGTTCGATCTCGGGCAAGTACAAATATTTGTATTCACGTCGTGTGTATAATGTGGTAGCTTTTACTGCGACTTTGCCAGATTGCTCCAACAGTAATAACCTGGTCGGTTTCCAGGAGGCGCGGGTTCGAGTCCCGCTGCGTTCAAATTTTTATACGTTTTCTAAATAAGTATTTTTCTTTCCTAAGTGTGGAATAACACTTTAAAAATGTTTAAAAATAACTTATAGTTCCTGTTCTAATTGCCCAAAGTAACTCTGAGAGCAGGTACAGTGTGTTATTCAAAATATTAACGTGATTTAACTTAAGCCTACATAAAGATTATATAAAAGCAGAGAAAAAATTGTGTTGGATAGTCCTTACATACATATAAAGACCAACACAATTTTTTTAAAATTTTTCAGCTTTATAAAATTTGTGTGGATTTAAAGTTTATATATTTATGTAGGTATATATGTATACCTACTTTATTTATTTTTACAAATGAGATGAACCTATAAAATTAACTTAACCGATTTGAGTGCAGTTCTCTGCACTATCGTATTTTGGCACAGTTTTCTTAACATTAAAAGTTTATTTTTTTCAATCAGATCCAAATATAAAAACTATATTTATTTGAGAACCGTAGTGCTGAACCGAACAACTGAATCTCACTGTACGTGGATTTGATTTCAACGTTGAGTTCCACGACTCCGAATATATTGTATATTCTCTTGAAAATTGCCCGGTTTGTCGGAACCTTAGGTTGCATCTTGCCAGCCCTGCTACACGCGGGATACAGCGGGAAGCTAAAATAAAATAATAAAAAAAACAATTACTATTTAAAACTCTATTTTCTTTTTAGAGGACAACACACAGCTTCCTTCGACTGTCGACTTTTCAGCGAGCGCTACCCAGAATATTGTTTTGTTTACGTGTCGCAAGCTGTGACAGGCGCAGTAGCTGATGTAAGGATGGACTGCCTACCTACACTGCCTTTATCAGGTTAACCTTTTAAATGTTCTGAGATTATTAAATATAATTTAAAATATTTTTTTTGTTTCTTTGACAAGTCTGTCGTGGCGCATTGGGTTCAATCCAAATCGGGGGATTGATTTACTTTCCTCGTTTTGGTAACAAGAGAAAGCGCGGCGTCAAGCTCTACTACTCAACACGCAGTGTCATGAAATATTTAATAATTTAATATATTTATTTTCTCGCCCTGTTCAAATTCAAAAAAAAATCTTTTTAAGTGTCCCTCTATCCATTTCAGTCAAAATTACTAAATGTACAGACAAAAAATATTTTTACTGTCTTATTATATATAGAGATAATATATTTATTTTCTCGCTCTGGTAACGAGACAACGCGGCGTAAATGGAACTGTAAACCGAAATCACAACCATAAAAAATGCAGACAAGCATTTTTTCAGCTTCAAGCTTTATCTCACATCTCATAGAATGGCGGGCTGAGTTAAATCATCTATGTTCCACTTTTCTCTGAATTCAAGATATCTCATGTTGTGTAGCGGAACTTAACGCCGCGCTTTGTCATACCTTCGTGATGGTACCACGAATTTGGTATGGTCGAACCTACAACCACGATTACATTCATATGATGACCCTTTATGACCCTCAGCTTTGTTATTTTTAATATTTATTCGAAATTATATAGATTCTATTTTTAACAGAAAAAAAATGAATTAAGCTTTTATAGAGTAGTTAAAACTGTGGTTTCATTTAAAATGGTGCTGACAAAAAAACTCTGAGTATTTTAAATTTTATCGTCCTTTGATTTCTTACCAGCGAAGAAATAAATGAGCATAATTTATTCACCCGAATGGAAATCGATTCTACAACCGTAGTCCGTTATATTTATAGTCAGACGCTGTGTTGCTGTGCCATGACGGCCTTAGGAAATATTATGACATGACGTTTTGTTCTTCACTTGCTTTAGCCGTTAATAAAATTTATAATACAAAAACTATAATATAAAACAAAAGTTTTCATTTATTTCTATTAGATGGTGGCGCCGGGGGCTGGGGCGAGTGGTCAGCGTGGTCAGCGTGCCCAGCGCCCGCTCACTGCTCCACGCGCACTCGCAGTCGACACCGCTTCTGTGATTCCCCTCCACCGGCGTATGGGGCTAAGTTTTGTGAGGTACGTGTTTGATACTAGCGGCTTGCCAGCGGCTTCGCCCGCTTAAACTACATGATAATTGATTTAATAAACAGAATTGATTGACAACTAAAATGATATCTAAAAAGATTTTTTTACGACATTATCGTAATTTCTATAAGATTTTTTGTTTATTGTACTAAAAAATACTACCAATGTTGATAATTCATTTATAAAATATACATAAAGCTAATTATTTATTATACGTATATTTTTTATTTTTGTAACATTACGTTCTTTTACCTATGTTATGTTTTTTAAAACTCTGTTAAATGTGCTGATGTCAGTTAATAATTTAATTTACTGCTTTAGAAACAGCCTTTAATGTTAAATTATTGATTTGGGTAATGATTCATAATATTCTTTGTAAAATAACTATAATATTTGCATATTAACTCCTGTACAGTTTTTAAATTAGTTACATATATTATATGAACGAACCAACCAAAAAATCTTTGTATTTACTTGATATTTCTTTCAAGATCATTCTTTATCTCTGTGTTGAATTAATTACGATTAAGGCTTATCTGTTATGATTTATGGAAGTAATTTCCACTAACAATTCAATTTTGTTTACTTTATTGTATAAAATATTGTATAATAGTGCTTCAAAAATATATATTTTTATCAACAGTCATATAACCAAGACGTTTCGAATGTCATTCTTTAGCCAGGAATCTTACCAGCGCGATTGCTTTATAACATTCGCAGGCAAACTAATGCCTTGATATAATGTTCATTCAAATCACGATAACTTTTTTTTAATGAACCGATTTTGATGAACCAACCTTAAGTAGTTAAGTTGAGTTAAAACAAAGCAATTGGTGAAATTTTCAATTAAATCGGTTTAGTACTTTCAGAGAAAAATGTGGACATAAATATCGACAGACAGACAGACAGGGAGACAGACAAGAAATTAAAAAAAAATCTTTTTGGTTTCTATTATTCTTTTTAAGTGTCCCTCTATCCATTTCAGTCAAAATTACTAAATGTACAGACAAAATATTTTTACTGTCTTATTATATATAGAGATAATTGATTTTAAGTATATGTTAAGTGTATTTTAAGTGTAAGGTTATAATTTGTAATTATAATTTTATTTTAATTATTGTTCTTGTGCTTGGATATTCATTTCTGTAAAACTTTTTCTTTAAATATATATATTCAAAGTTAACAAATGATTGTTGTAGGTTTTTATAAAGTAGGAGCCAAAATTACTTTTAAGATTTTTATATAAATAATGATTCTATATTTTTTTGATTTTCTTCATATTATATATTTTTTATTCGTTCAATTATAATCTTTCAAATACGTAATAAAACTATAGAACGGAACGTAAAAATAATCATATTTCTATTATAATCTGTTATTGATATAACATTCGTTTCCACGACAAGCGTAACATAGCAACCGTTAATCGATGAAGCAATGTTATCAATCGCGTAGATGGTACGCTAACATATTTTTATCTAATTTACTACAGTAAATAATAATGGCTCCAAAAAAAGATAAAGGAAAAGGAAAAGAAGAAGAAACCCATAAAGGAGGAGGAACGTTTACAGAAGTTGAGAGAACTTTTTTAGAACTACAAGTAGCGGAATGCAATAGAAAAATTGCGAGACTCCGAACTGCAGTTGATGAATATGAACAACGAAATGAAGAACTACAAAAAGCTTACGATAAGCTCGACGAAGATAGAGCTGACATAATCTCATACTTGAAAAAAACATTGAATTTAAAAAATGAAGAGAACAACGAATTAAAAGAAAAGGTTAAAGGCTTGGAAGAGACGAGAGAAATTGAAACGGCACAATTTAAAGAAACTGTGGCA
>JAATLQ010034555.1:50126-63209 GCA_013421005.1 Heliconius erato x Heliconius himera
ATAAATTACTCGCTGGAAAGCTAAACACGCTAGAGGAATTTAGAGCTATAAGAGATGATTTGATGAAGAAATTCGATAAGCAAGAACAAGCTTTTAAAGACCAAGAAATGAAGTATAAAAGGGTAATTTATGATGCTGAAAAGAAATTTGTGATTGGTAAAGATAAGTTAAAAAAAGAAATGGAAGGTAGACTTTTACAATTAGCTCAAGACTTTCAAGATGCTACGGAACTTAGAATAGCAGCATCGACGCATAGAGTTATTCGTGAAAATATAGCAATAAATAATGAACTAGACAGTATATTAGCAACACAAGCAAAGTTAGCAGAACAAAATGAAAAATATAAAGAGAGTGAACGTGCTGCTAAAGTTGCTATGGAGTTAGCAGAAGAAGAAAGAGATAAAGCTATAAACAAAAATGTTGTTCAGCTGAAAGTCATCGATCAATTGACAGCCGCTTTTCAAAAAATGGAAAAAGAAAAAGCAATATTTGAAAAACGTAATTACGATTTGGAATTATTAGAAACAAAAATACAAAATCTAGTTAAAGAAAATGGAAATTTATCGCTACAAGTTCGTATATTAGAACAAAATTTGCATGCCAGAATGAGTGACCAGAATAAATCTAAGGTGGAATCCTCTAAAGTAGCAAAAGAATGCGCCAAATTTAAAAGAATATTAAAAGAAGCGGCAATTGCTGTCCAAGCTGCACTAAAACTTGAGGATTGGGCTACTCAAGATTCAACTCGGGAAATAATGGATAGACAAGCACTACTATCACGGCTACTTGATATTATTACGCAATACCGTGAGATACAGCGAGTTGAATCAACAGATACTATTGCATCATTGGGAAGAGTTTATGAAGAAGGTGATTTGGGCTTCATACCAAAACCCGCGGAAAAGAAAAAGACAATTTCTGCCGTTATGTCTTTTACTTCCAAGGAATCATTTAAAGCAGAAAAAGAAGCATCAGCAATATCATTGTCTTCGTCTTCTTTGGGAAGTATTAGAACAATACCAAGTATTCATCTTGTACCACCATCTACTGAACCTCCTATAACTCCTAAGGATAGCTTACCTTCATTTGTTACATCTACAAAGTCTACTGTAAGCACAAGTCAGGGAGGGGAGCCTGAAGAAAAACCAGAGTCTGAAATGAATATTCAGGAAAAACTTGAAGCTAGTAAACTAGAAATACAAAAATCAATATTGAAAGATTTAGAATATTCGCAAATGACTATGCAGTCGCAAGCTCAGTTAACGAGTGAAAGAAAACTCACTAAATCAGTTATTATACAAGATAAACATGAAGAAGGAGAAGCTGGTAGTGAAGAAGAAAAACCAGAAGGAAGTGAAGATGTTGGACATGAACACACAGATGCTGACGTCGAACAGGAAAGTGAGGCGCACGAAGATGATGTTCTCGAAGAAGAAAATAAAAGTAGTGATGATGTGGGTAAAACGACACATGAGGGGGTTGAAGATTGAAAATATTTTTTATTGTTTTCACAATGCTACACTTTTCTAATCTTAATATTTTTTGTAGTTTGATAATAAACTATTTTGAAAACAAGGTTTTTTATTATTATTTTTACATGTATTAATAGACAAAATAATATGTAGTATGTACATAATATGTATTATATATGTTACTAGCAATCTGTATAATTCGGTATTCTATACAATACCTCGGCAATGTATAAAGTACCGAAAACGTGAATAGTAATGTATGAAATATTATTTATTTTGAGTTTTGCCTAGGTTGGCAATAAAATATCGAATGCGCAGCCGGTAACGTATATAAGACGAGAGCAAGAAAAGGTGGGACGTGCGGACAGATAGGCAAATCCACTCAATCTGTAGCTAATATATGGGAATATGTGCCAAGATATATTTATTTTACACATTACCGGTTCTTAGTAACAGGTTCTTAACCCGCTTTTTGAACCTATTTTTTTTACAGCTACACGCTGTAGGGTAAACAAAGGGAACCTTGTGTTAAGACACTGCGCTTCCCACTTTCCGCCGATTTTTTGAACCATTGCATGTTAAGTGTCTGAACTCAACGCCGCGCGTTGTCTTGGTACCAGAGCAGAGAAATAATAATATTTATAAATAATAATTCGCTACCCCGAGTGGAAATCGAACCCACCATCGACGTGTTTACAGCACACGCTTACACGCTTGTGCTCCTACGGCCGATCAACGGCCTCTTTTCTTATTATTTACTCATTAATTTATTTATATGTTTTTATTATTTATATTTTTTTTTTCAAAAGGGCCAAGCAGTAGAGCTCGCAGCTTGCGAGTGTTCTGCTCGACCGTGGGCGGGAGATTCATCTTTAGTAGTGGCTGAAATAGGAGCTAGATGCAGATGCGGCTGTGTGCTGCATTTGGCTCCGGCTGCAAGGCTCCTTGCTGGGTCAGCTAGAGCCTGTCCTGCTCGGTCGTTTTGGCTATTACAGGTAAGTTTACTTGTAGAGAGTATCGTTATCTTGTCTATGATCGATTTTCTATATGAAAAAACGAGTAACAAGGCCTATCATCAGTTTTCTATACGAGAAAACGAGTAATGAGGCAAAGCGCGGCCTTAAGTTCCATCAGTCAACACGCAATGCCTCGAAAATTCGAGAAAGGCAATAAACGGGGTAGGCCAGTGTCTTAATAGGAATGGAGTATAGCTAACACTAAGTTCCCAGGTTCCCTCTGCCTTGCTATGTGTGCGATACAACGAAAAGTTAAAAAAGTCAAGAAAGGAAATAATTATAATAATCAATAATTAATAACTGTTAATAACATAGTTACTTAGTGATAGTACGCGGTTTAGAACGTTGAAATTGAAACGTACATGTACGTTTCTTGGGAAGTACAGGCGAACAATAAAAGAAGACTTCTTAAAATTCCTATGACAATAACAATACGTACTGAAATATCAATATGTAATTATGTTATTGTAAAATTAAACGCAGCAAATGCAACATTGATATAAAATTATATCTCACATAGATAATTAAAATTTTAATAGACAGGCTTCAAGAGTTATTAACTTTTGTGTTAGGCGTCAGTTTCCTGTCGTCGAGTGTGTCCCCTACTACGCATCACTCTGTTTATTTTTCTTTACATATCTTTCATCATTATGTTATATGAATGGAAAGAATTGGAAAGGAATGGAAAGAAAAAAAAGCGTTTTTAAAAAGTAATCATACCTTTTGAAAACTTTTTTTTTTATAACCGAACCCGAACTCGTTCCCAATAGAAATTGAACATTTACAACTATTTGTATAGTTAGGGACTTCTAAAATATGCCACGATGGCATTTTTTTTTCGCATCACGCCGTATCAATCAAGTGTTAGAATACCCCGCTACCACGGCGATTCATCTTCTTAACAGAGCGAAGAAGTAAAAATAATTCATACTTTAGAAAATTAATCGAACCCACGACCGTTGCGACTACTTATAAATAACTAATACATAAATCTATTGAATTTAGATTCTAGCGTGTTCATAAGATGCACATCTTTAGATAATATCTTATATTTTAGAACACTAGGCTGAAACAAGAGGTGATTAATGCGACAAGATTTTTTTTTTAAATATTAGTTGTGGGGTTGCCGAAGTCAACGTAGTGTCAAAACACTATGTTTTACTTTTAATTAATAAACACACATATGCAATTTTATTTTGTATCCCATCGGTAATTATATTTTTTTTATTTTAACTAGGTCGATATCGTTTACTGTTAAATTCAGAGTAGAGGTTATATTCCGCCTAAACTACTGTACAGAATGCTGTAAGTTTACTCACACAATAGTGAACACTGTACGAGTGCATGTATTTATATTACTAACGAAGTTAGGTATAAATGTAGGTGTGTTTTACCTTAATTTAATCATAGTAGAGAACCTGCACTTTAGTTTTCTTGTAGTTTAATACAATATACGTGGTATATAAAAATGTTTATTAATTTTCGTGGTGTTACATTGAAATATTGTAAGTATGCATGTAGTATTGTAATTGGCGAAGGGGCCGAGTCTCAATATGGATTTCAGCCGGGATCGCTCAATACGTGCACTTAGAAGATTGATGCAGAGATACAGGGAAAAAGAAGAGCTCTGCATGTAGCCTTTCTGGATTACAGAAAGCCTTTGACTGTCAGCCGCACACTGATCTCTAAGAAATGGAAATAGAAACAGAACAGAAGTAAATAAATGATCACTAGCCTTTGTATTATAGATAAATATTTGAGATGAAGATATTTTTACTAGGAATTTACCAAACTAATTATGAGATATTTCGGCACATAATGTAAATATAAATATTTAATAATTTTTAAACATTTTTTAAAGTGTTATTTTTATACGTTTTCTAAATAAGTAAATATTTAATCATTTTGAAATTTAATTTTCGAAACAGCTAAAGTTGAAAACAACTATACTGAAATCGCTGTACCGAGATGCTTGCAGCTTAGTTGGCTGCAGCTCTAGGATCATTAAACCAATTTATACGAAATTTCAACGTGTCCTTAGAGTATGAGTTACAATTTAATATATTATAATATTTTGAAAATATTAATGTATTTTATAAGTATTTGAATATTTTAGCTTCGAATTATATTTACTGTACTATAAAGTTATTACAACACACACTCTTATTATTTTGAATGAAATGTTAAAACAAGTGGTAATTTTTTAAAATTTTTCATTCAAAATAACAAGTACAATATAACATGAAGGTGTGGGCTAAAATTAGGTTCATGGGATCAGCCATGTTGACTGGGAGTTGAATAGGTCATCGTGTCGGTCTCGTCGATCTTGTTTATCACGTCGGTCTTTTCTGTCATGTTGAGATGAAGTTGACGAGTTCCTACAGTCAACTAATTTTACTGTGTATTAAATATAGTTATTTATGCGCTACAAAACAATGGAACTAAAAATAATGTCAACACAACTGCGCTCTTTGCGAGTTAATTTAGTTATGCATGCAATACATGTTTACAAAAGTGTTGGTGTTTCTTATTGTGCAATCCTCTACAAAGGTAACGTATATTGCATCAAATATCATTGTCTAAAATGACTTTGTTACCAACAAAACATAACTTTGTTTTTCATAGTGTTGCAAATACTACAAAAAGTGAAGCTAGTTTCTAAATGATAAATATTATATTTTGTGGTATTTTAAAATGTCTTACCTTGCAAAAAATGTTATTTATCAATCTCGTTTTAATCAGTTTTTTCGAACAATTTCATAAAAATATATACAGTCAATCTGGGTAATTTTGTCACACACGAGCGATATTTTACACTATATCTTAAAATTTAAATTTGTTTTGTTAGTGCTGTCATAACACTTTTCATCATAGACATTCACATAAGCCGTTTAAAATACATCAGTATAGAAGAAAATCTAAAGTAACCCCCGTAGTCTGTCAAAGTAACCCCCATCAATTGGGTAAACTTTGATACACAAAGAATTATTCATAAAAAGATAGTCATCATTATTCTTCTTATTAATCTAGGTAATATTGGTCCATGTTTTTATTAAATGGATATAACTGATTTAATAAAACAATTATTCCGCAGTTTTGCCTTATATTACAAAAAAAATGGAGAATCAGTCTAGAGCGTTTGGCATTTGCATACTATATATTTTTAATAAGCATAAAGAAATACTTCAAAATATGTTTAAAAGAAAACTTTAAGGCACATTAAAAAAAAACCTAAAATATTTTAACAAATTTAAACAAACAAAAAATTGTAAGAACTTGTGTATTAAATGTCTATACACACACACGTCTTGAGTATTAATTATAAGTAGTAAGGTTAGCAGTGGTAACCTGGTGTTAGTGGGTACAGCGTTTCCCACGTACCGCCCAAATTTCGAGATATACCATACTATCAGAAAGAGAAATTACATAATTATATTCTACTAGAGGCCAGTCGTGGCGCAGCGGCATGAGGTGTGACTGTAAAAACCGACTGGTTGTGGGTTCGATCCCCATTCGAGGAGGTTGGAGGAGGAGGAGGAGTGTCGAGGTTAAGCGCGGCGTTGAGTTCTGCCACTCATCACGCAATGCCTCTAGAATTCGGTAGAAAGTGGGGAACGGAGTGTCTTAACACTAGGTTCCCGCTGCCTACCCAGCTGTGTGCGGGATACAGCGTGAAACTGATTTATTTATTTTTTTATTTTTATATTCTACTAAATGAACTTCGAACACATAAACCTCGTTTTCCACTTAAACACATCTCCCAATGTGCCAAGATGACTTCACTGCTCAATATTTAAAAAAAAACACACAACATACATACAGCCAATCAGTATAGCCGCAATAAGCAAATCCAGAAGCATTCGTTACAATTTTCCCAAATTCAATTATACAAAACTAAAGGGTTTGATGTGGGGGAAAGTTAAATTGATTTCAGTCGCGGTACAGTTACGGATCTACGTACGTTTACAGAGCTGCGGACCATCAAAACTTGGCTATTACGAGAGTACGAGGAGCGTTCGCCTTTGCAATGTTATGTTTAGGTTCCTGGCGAATTCAATAATTTTACGGAAGCAACGAAATCGTAAATTTACGTAAAGCCATTAGTTTGACTATAAATTTCTCCGAGCGCTTCTACATTTTAGTATCGAGTCTCTAGGAGATTTACATGTTTTAAACTTTTAAGTATTTAAAATGTTGTAATGGAATTTAATATTTTTTTTTATTGCTTCACGCTGTATCCCGCATATAGCATTGCTAAGTTAAACCTAGTGTTAAAATATTTGGTTCTCTAATATGTGATGCAATTTTCGAGACATTACGTGGCGCAAGACGCTATTTTCGAGTGGCGGAACTTCACGCCGCGCTCTGTCCTGATACTAAAGCAAAGAGATAATCGGGATTCGAATCCACATCCGCGTTTACATTAAGATGCTGGATGCTGGCCTTTATATGCCATTTAAAAAATTATTTTTTAGATTTTATTGACAAAAAAAATTGTAGATTACGCACGGAAAATTTTTAATTATATTATTCTATTCTTCATTTTACCTAACGCTGTTTTATATGTAGACAAACTTGGAAAGCGCAACATAGTTAAACTATTAATTCTTTGTGAAATCAAATCCACTAACTGCCCCATAATGGCATTAGTTTCACAAATTGATTATAAATTCTACTACTAGATATATTTGATAATTGGTAGGAAAATTTTGTAATGTTATATATGTATGTATGTGGAGTTGATGAGTAAATAGGCCAATTAATATTTGATTTCTAGCTCAATTTATCAGGAAATATCGTGTTAATGCTTAACGTGAAATATTTATAATTGTATCAATATTGTACTAATTAAAAATCAAATATTTATTGACTATCTATGGTAACCAGGTAAAGCGCGATTTTGAGTTTCGCCACTCAACATCAAATATCTCAAATTCTGCGAAAAAAGTGGAACGGAATGTCAACTCTCTGCCTGCACAGCTTTATGCGGGATACAGCGTGAAGGTATATATGTTTTTAAGCTTCACACGGTGAAAGTAGTGTTGAGGCACTCCGTTTTCTAATTTCCGCCAAATTCTGTGGGCATTTTGTGTTATGAGGCAGAACTTAACTAATCAAATCCGCTACCAGCTTACAGCGTTTACAGTAACACTTTGTACCCATGCACCACGACTGGCCGTAAAACTATAAGGAAAAGGTGAAACTATGTAATAAAATCAGCTTCACGCTGTATCCCGCACACAGTAGGGTAGGCAGAGGGAACCTAGTGTTAAGACCCCGGTCCCCACTTTCTGCCGAATTTTGGAGGCATTGCGTGTTGAGTGGCAGAACTCAACGCCGCACTTTGCCTCGACACCAGAGCGAAGAAAATGGAGGTATAAATTTAAATAAATATTTCATCTCCTCGAGTGGGGATCGAACCCACAACCAGTCGGTTTTACAGTCACACTTTGTGCCCCTGCGCCACGACTGGCCTATGCTATGTAAATAAAACAATTTTATATTTACCAATATTAATTCATTTTTTACCATTTGTTTGTTTCACATCAATCATAAGTTGCTCACAGATAAAAAGCTTCGCAAACCTTTTTGTACAAGGCTTCGGTTAGCTTTTCACAGATATTCCAAAATCACGAATCACGTTTGTTACGTGTCGAATTTTACCAAATGTATCTGATCTAATATGGGCGGATCTTAAAACTTTGCTCAATCACTCGTTAATTAAATGGATTTTCGCCTTTTAGTTTTAAATATAGGTAATATCGATTTAATATACTAATGAAAATGGAAATCTGCTATGGGGTAATGTGTGTATGTCGTAGGTTCGAATCCGAAACGATATATCTATATCTATACTAATATTTTATACACTATGTTTCTTTGAACTGTATAGTCAATTTATCGAGAAATGAAATAACCTATTGGCTATATTACATGACCTAGTTTTGATATAATCCGATGTACCTACGGTCAAATTTAACTAAGCACACTACACTACAGGGCACTAAGAAAGTATCATGCGTCATACACAACTTTTAGTTATTTTCATTTGACAAAACTGGCAAAGCGACAAATAAAAGCTATTCTATAATATAGATGGCGGTCTTATAAGAAATGATAAACTATTATGAATATCTCGGAAATTTATATATATATTTTTTGTTTTTTTTTTTTATTTATCTGTGGTGGTGATGCTATTATCATGGGCTTGACCGACCTAAATGGCACTCTGTGACATTGAGTTCTATCACTCAAAAAGCAATGTTTCATATTTTAGCAGTGGCTCGACACTAAGATCTCTCATTCTTTTAGGCTAAAAACAATATTTATAGGTTTAGTTGAAAAAAGTTCAATGTTAGGTTCTCAAGCGCTATTTTGTAGTATCTCTAGAATACACAGAAAGTCTTCTTGCTTGCCTGATATTTTAAGGTAAATAAAAGTATAAAGTCTTCATTAACAAATTAATTTCCTTTTCATTATCTCTTCAAACTATACATCGTATCGTTTGAAACCACAAGCTCACAACAACAAAAACTGTTTATTATTTAATAAGTTTTATACAAAAAGATTGGAATTAAATCAGATCTCTTCATAGAATCACATTCAAAGGTTTTCTAATTATTTGAAATTTATTTATTACAAAATTAAGCTATTTTGCTGGATTAACTTCATGTTGTATTCCGCTTATAGCAGGTTAGGTTAGTTTTAAGACAGGCTAGGATAAGGCTGCGTTTTATCTATTTACCGGAACGGGAAAATGAACACAAATCGATGAAATTGAGTCAGTCATATAATGGCTTCCGCTGGGCCAAGACAGCTTATATTAACTATTTTTTTATATTTTTATTCATTTATGACATTGTATGTGTATTTTTTGGGCGAGGACGAAATCTAGGACCCTTGGCTTAGCAGTCACAGTCACTTATTTATATTATTTTTTACATATAATATAATTGTTATTTTCTTTATAGGCAGAAGAAGGTCTGGCAGTAAGATTACGTTTCGAAGCGGTTAAGCTACCTTGTGCTGGGCAAGCTCTCCTCGCTAGAGATGGAGACTCACTGGGCTCTCCGCTTTTAGCATCTTGGGACGGACCGGATAGTTCTGCTGTGGTATAATATTTATATAAATATTTTTTTAGCTTAACGCTGCATCCTGCGGATAAAAGGGTGTCAGAAGAAATGTATTTTAAAAACACTCCATTTTTCCATCTCTTTTTAAGACATTAAATATGTATATAGCGTGTTGAGTAGTGGAACTCAATTTCGCTTTTTGTCTTGTTGCCAGAGCGAGAAAATAGAAATAAATCATTCCTCTGAGTGGAAATCGAAGCTGCAATAGTTAGTCGATCTCAGATATGTATACATTATGACGACTTTGAAATTATATCCCCTTATAATACTTATTTTATATTTTTTTATCGAATATAGGCAGAGGACGTTGAAACAACTACAGATAGCGGTGGTGTGATAGAGATAGCTGGTGGTAGACACATCCTCGTTGAACTTCGGTCTGGTGATACCAGCGAGCGCTGCGCTGGAGGGTTCTTGGCGCATGCTATGCAAACTGGTATGTTGTTAAGGTTATTCTTATTTATATTTCTTTAGAGGTTTTTTTTTTGTTTCATTTATTTAATTTCACATTGTGTTCTGTATATAGTAGAGTAGGCAAAGTAACTGAATGTTAAGACACTCCGTAAATTCCATTTCACTCATTTTTCGAACAACAGCATTAGTTGTTGGCTGACGGAACCTAATATTATGTCCAAGTGAGGAAACCAAAATAATGAATTCTACCGAGTGGGAGTCGAAATCACAACTGTCACTGCTTACAGTCAAGCGCTGTACCATACCACCATTTTTTTGTCTATTTTATAAATGAATCGATAAGTTGTATGTTGTATGTCGCAGAATCTATCTGGAAAACGGAATTGTGTTACGTTTTTTTTTTTCATCTAAAAAAAAACAATAAATGGCAAATTTTTGCTGGAATCATTTTAGGAAAATAATTATATAAGTACCTATATATAAAAATGTATCGCTATATAAGCTTAAAACTGTTTTTTTTAACTCAATGAAAACTTTCCTTATTTTTTTTCCATCAATTAAAGCACGTAAAAAAACAATAACTTTACTACGAAATGAAAAAAAGATATAATTGAAAGCAAACTGTAGCTTTTTAAATAAACGTAAAAGCGTACTCAATTTAGAAGCCGTTATAAACTGTTAGTGTAATCTACCTAACATAAATTTAATGAATAGGTAGATATATATATATTTGTTTTATGAAATTCGTTGCTTATAAAAATCGTTAATTTAAAAAATAACACTATAAAAGTACCGAGGTACGCGACAGTTTATGGGTTCGATTCCCACTCGAGGAAATGAAATATGTAATATTATCGTTTCTTTGGTCATGGTGTTGAGACAAAGCGCGTTATTGAGTTCCGCCACTCAACACGCAATACCTTAATTCGGTGGTAAATGGGGAACGGAATGTCTTAACAATAGGTTCCCTCTGCCTACCTTACTACTGTGTGCGGGATACAGCGTTTAAGTTTTCTATGATAAAAGTTATACAATACTACACGTATTAAGCTCCTAGTCGTTACATTCGATAACAAAATCTTAAAACGTGTTATTGGCACATATTTCAAAAAAGCTGTAGCAAAAAACAGAATGAGCTTAAAAGCTACATTTTTCTTTATTTACGACCTATCGATGTTTTGAACTGGCAGACTGCCATCTACTGCATGTTAAAGTGTAAAGTGGTACAGCTTACAAATTCTGTATCAATTATTAACGATAAGGAGATTTTATGTGTATGTATATTCTCTTTTGTCTAGTTTTAATGAATTAATGTATTGGCAATGATTCATCATTATACGATTCTCAATGAATCAATATTTAATAAATATCCCTTCTCTAGTAATTCGGTAAGGCGTGGCGTTGCGTTCCGCCACTCAACAGGCAATGCCTCGAAAATTCTGCGGATAGTGGGCAGAAGGGTATATTAACTTTAGATTCCCTCTGCCTATCCTGCTATATGCGGGATACAGCGTGATCTTGAAAAATAGTTTGTAAAGTTCATCAGAAAATAAAATCATTTTTACATTGTCAAACAGAAGCAATCCACAACACATCAGCAGCATACGCCTCAATGTCCACCGGATGGTGGGCGGGCGGCGGCGCGGCCCGAGCTTCCGCGGCCGCCTTAGCTGCCCTCGCAGCTCTTGCTGCCCTAGCCCTTGCTGTACATTCCGCCCACAGAACTAGGGCTTATCAACGTGCTGCCGATAAGGAGTCACTGACTGATAGTGATGGTAAGAGATCTTTGATTAGAATATTTCTAAAATAAAAGATTCTCTTAGCTTCGTGATGAGCAGAGAGACCATAATTTTAATACATTTCATCCATCATTATAATCCGTTTCTATTTTATGTAATGCTATTTCAGCAATTTACATTGCATTTATGTCCAAACTAAGTATATATAAGGTCATTACTTGACTTTTGTGGTTTTTCTTCAAACAAATATACTGAAATTATATTATATATAAATATTTAATATCCCAGCCTGTTCAGCATCATTGGAGTTAGGAGCTACAACGGGTTCTCGAAGCACGTTGTTATCAGAAGTCGTCGGTGGAGGGGTCTCCCTGCGAAGGCTCCTACCAGGAAGAACCCGGCACACAAGACTCAGGGACTCAGACAGAACGTCAGAGAATGTAGAAACTAGGTGAGTACATTTTATTTTTCGGCCTAAAATTTAATTGTACGGCATTAACTTTTTGTACTCAAGAATGAAGTGACGTTTGGGACAAAAAAGTCTATAAAAAGGCAAGTTTTTTTCTTCTTTTTCCTATAATATTACTCTATATCCCCCATACATCACTTTAGGCAGAGATAATCTAGTGCTAACTCACTCTGATCCATACACACCGTCCAATTTTGAGACAAAAATTTTTTAATGCCAAAAAATAACGACATGTTTTATCGGATTTTGGGAATCGAACACACAACTGTCACGTTTAAGATATCTACCTTAAACGCTGCACCACGACGGCCTCTACATTTACACATAGCTACACATAAGCATGTATATAAAAATATTTGAAACTAAGAATACATGTACATAATATTATATACAATTCGACATATGAATATATGAAAAGATATAATAACATATCGCTCTAACAAATACTGTTTTACAACGCTCATAACGTTCATATATTTTTTACAATCGCTACCCACGTTCACGGTTCACCTATCTAATCGATCCGTATTAAATTTGTCACGCGGAAAGCGGCAACTGTGGTCGATCGAATAATATCCACTAGTTTTCCTTTTTCCCAATAATACCTAAGTATATATATTTTAAATAGTTCAACTAATCATTATTTAACTTATAAGTAATAAATAGATACTCGTAAATAAAGCAACCGTGGTTCCCCTAAACCCACTGGGCGGCAAGTCTGAGAAAAGTTATAAAATTATTATTAGGAGGCCAGTCGTGGCGCAAAGCGATCGCTCGATCCCTCCCTCCACTCGGGGAAATGAAATGTTTATTTAAATTTATATATTAATTTCTTCGCTC
>JAATLQ010034555.1:63309-73528 GCA_013421005.1 Heliconius erato x Heliconius himera
ATATATATATATATATATATATATATATATATATATATATATATATATATATATATATATATATATATATATATATATATATATATATATTTATCAAAAAATAAAAGAAAAACTTATAAATAATTAGACTTCCCGTTTCGAAATTTCGATTTTTTATTCACTTTACGTTTTCACCAGTGATCATATTTTTTAACTCCTTTTCCCCCGCAATCATTAGCCAAGCAAAATCTTTCTATAGACAAGCATATACTTAAAGAAACATCCACAAAACAAGAAGCTGTATAGAAAGAAAGTGAAAACAAGTTGCAATGTCACACAACTCGAGTACTCAATTAGTGAAAATAGCCTTCACAGTCCATATTTCGAAAGAGTAGGTATATTCCGTTACAAGCAAGCTTAATGAATGTACAGAACTCTGTATAGAAGTGACTTTTGTAAAGCTTTCTTCAACTTATTTGATAAATGTAACAAAATTTATTTAATTTTGAATGAATGTGTATTTTAGTATTAAAAAAGCAGCTCCACGTGTTTTCGCCGTATAGAAGGGTAGTGTTAGAACACTCCGCTCCTCATTTACATAAATAGTTGATATTTAAAAAAGACTAGATATGAATGTTATCTCTATTGAGAATATTGATTATATTTTTATTTATTTTTAGCATCCGCTGTATCTCGCATATAGCAGTATAATCAGAGGAAATCTCTAGACCTAGTGTAATAACACTCTGTTTCCCATTAGGATACTTCCTTTCCCTGTTTTCCGCCAATTTCCATAGCGAGGAAATGAAAATACATAATATTTAACTTCTCGAGTGGAAATCAAACTCACAAATCAAAGTAACACGCTTGTGCGCTTCGACGGCCTCTATATTAGTTATATTTAAAATATTTTAGTTTCTGTGCAATAATCAGATAAGCGCGGCGTTGAGTTCCACCATTTAATTTAATATCTCTATATTGATAGAAAAACAGAGAACAGAATGATTCAACGCTAGGTTTTTTAAAGTCATTATAAATATAATACGCTAATTAACAAGCAATCAACGCCCCGAGGAGAACGTGTTCGAACAATGGCACTCACACGTTTCTTACTAATTAGGTACTCAAGTCTCTATGGTTTGTTTAGAAATCACTTTAACGATTGTAATTTAACTTAGTTTTTGTTAAGAGGATGGGGTTGAAAGGATTTTTGTGATTGAATCGTCAACTCTTGCCTTTCTAAAGAAACGTCAATTTTAAAACGACAGGGTATTGGAAATTTATAAAAATGCTGTCTACATATAACTGTAGGTTGTGGTGATGCTGACTGATTTTCACTCGGAATTAATTATTTTTATTTCCTCATTGTAATAAGACAATGCGTGGCATTGAGTTCCACCACTCAACACACGATTTCTCGAAAACTAGCCGGAATGTGGGGAAGAGAGTGTCTTAAAACTAGCTTCCCTATGTTTACCTAGTTATTTGCAGGATAAAGGTGAAATAAAAAAATAAGGGATAAAAGTAAAGGATTTTCAGTAAGATTAGAATTCAGATTGATTGTGTTTAATTGCACCTTCCCTAAACTGGAATTTCTAATCTAGATACATGTGTTCAAAGGGTGTCTCTATTCGGTATGCAACATCAATATGTATGGCCGAAGTCTGTAACAAGAGTGAGAAGACCGTCACAATTGGGCAAATCACTCAATAATAAATCACAGATTTCGGTTATTGTAGCATAATCAAATTTATTTTTTGTATATCGTTATAGTGTAAAAAAAAATTACGCTAGTTGGTAAATCAATGCAATAAAAGGGACTGTGCTGTTATGTTTTATTCTTAAAAGTTGGTTTTCATTTCTTTATTTTTTTTTACCTGTTTGTCGGCTTATGTGTACGTTTCTACATTCTTATCTCAGAAACAGCCTAACCGATTAAAGCGCAGTTTCCTTTAACATTTAGAGTTTATTTTATTTAAATCGGCGTAAAAATAAAAAAAAAATAAAATAATATAAAATATGGATAGTGCTTTTAAAATGATTATATCTTTAGAACACGAAAGTTATTCAGATAAGCAAATAAAAAAAACAATAATAGTCAAGCGAGTGATGCCGCGAGCGGATCGCTAGTAATTAATAAATTACATATCACTAAACAAAAGTTTTTCCTAACAGAATACTCCTACATAGTTCTTTAACAACGAATAATTAAGGGCGTCTTTTGTATTAACCTATGTGGAGAGAGTACTCCGCGGAAATACAGTGGATATACATGTATACATAGATGCCAAATTTTCTCACTCATATCTTTTTTCATGTTTAGAGATGAAGAAGACCACACAGACGCGGAAGTCGAAATACCAGATAACTTAAGTATGGCTAGTGCCAGCGGCAGTCAAGCTACGATCACGCCTGAAAATGTATCCTCTAGTAGCGCCCCTGCTGCTACCGGATCAGAAGCCATGACGTATTCTACTCTGAGAAGGTCGCACACTGTTTCTAATACACATGTACCACAGGTAAATATGTTTACTTGTTTCTATTCGCATTGACTTTTGTAGAAATCAGTTACCCCAATAAAGTTGTGTGAATAAAAAAAAATAAAATTCTACTAAACTAAAATTCTACTTTAGATTTTTTGACAATTTTGCAGAAGTACAATTTTGCTCTTATTATTATTATTATTATTCTATAGTGTAATATACTTAATTATAAATATAAAAATACATAATATACTTTGCAATTGCATACGACATACGACATGACGATGACGAATAAATAATGTGAAATATTTTTGAAAATTTATGGAACATAATAATAAAACAACATTTATTTATTCAGATTACGTCGCCACCACAACCGTCTACCAGTGAAGCGGTTACAGCGGAGATGAACACGAGTACTACCAGCGTAAGTGGAAGAGACACCTGCAGCGAGAAAGACAGAGACAGTGTGTGGGAAAAGGACAGATGCACCAGTCGGGCGTCGTCGTCTGTTTCCGCCGCTACACTCACTAATGTAAGAAAAATGTTATTTATTAAATTGGTATTAATAATAATAATCATTTCAAATTCGAGCAGTATTCAAAAAATCTCGTATCATGCTATTATAGTTGATTAAGTAAGAAGAATTAGAAGTAATTAAATTATTTAACTATATATTATTTTATTGAATTATTGAGGCCGGTCGTGGCGCAGCGGCACGAGGTGTGACTGCAAAACCGACTGGTTGTGGGTTCGATCCCTACTCGAGGAAATGAAATATTTACTTAAATTTATATTTAAGTAAATATTTCATCTCCTCCTCCTTCTTTATTTAATTTATATTTCCATTTCTTCGCTCTGGTGTCGAGGTTAAGCGCGGCGTTGAGTTCTGCCACTCAACACGCTTCCCTCTGCTTACCCTGCTGTGTGCGGGATACAGCGTGAAGCTGATTTGATATTGTAACTCTAAATAAATATATGAAAAATAATTATATATTATGAAAACAATTATTCTTTTCCAAAGGGTTGGTACTCACCGGCGTTAAGCGGCGTGTCGTCTGCCAGAATCCGGGACAATCCGAAGCATAACAAAGAGACGTGTAATAGACGACTGCTTCGTTCCGACCTGAGTCTTACATCACATCCGGAAATGGAAATCGATTATTATGATTATGAAGTCAATAATGCAGGTACGTAAGACTTATTTCATTTTTGATGGTAGAAAATCTTTTAAGTTTGTATCAGGAATGTACTAAAACGTTTACATATATTCTTAAATATACCCACCAACACATTGCTTATAATATTGTATGTATATGCATTGGATGCTGTTTGGATGTGTAAAAAATATAAAGTTTGCGGGAACCACACGTTAGTTATGGCACATAATTAAAATATAATAGCCAAAAAATTAGGTGTTATTTTTAGTAACTCTTCCTGATTTTTCTTCTCAAAATTACAAAGTTTCAGTTTTATACACCTATTGTATTCTAATTTCATGCAGTGGAAAATCACTCAGCACCAAATAATTTGTTGTAAAAGATTTTGCTGTAAGTTGATAAGATACATTGTTTCAGGTTCCGTACCAGGTTCTTATCTAGGCATGGACCCCGCGTTCCTGGTGTGGATACCGCCCATAGAGGAAGGTGATATCATAGAGGAAATGGACAAGAATAACATTTATGAGGTATTGTTACTTATACTTATAATTTTATTGAAGTGGAAGTTTTTTTTGTAATATTGATCGTACTCAAGTTCAATCTTTAGCTTCTATTTTAACAAGCTTAGTCAAGATTTTATATTATTAATAAGTTATAGTTTTACAATTAAACATAAATACATACAAGTTGTTTGTTTTTTATTTAATAACATTACAATCATTATTGATATTCAACAATTTAATTCTATATAGGAAGTGGTGCCTAAAGAACTACGACCAGATCCCGGCAGTAACACAGAATCCCCTGAAGAGAGACCAGCAGCCACTCTCAAACGATCCAGCAACCGGTCAAATAAATCAAATGAATCTATGAAGTCCATAAATAAAGTCATCGATCGATCCAACATTATACATCCTTTGAACTTTAGCATAAGCGATTTACAATCACCAAAAGTACCAAAAAGAAACAAAAAGAAAACAGATATTATACCAATGAAAGATTTGTCACTTAAAATGTCCCCAGTGAAAGTCCACAGACGGGAGAATCGAGACAATCGAGATGATTCTACTTTAAAACGAGTTAATGATACTCGAGAAAAAGATGACACTTTGAAAAGAACAGATTTCAATGATATTAAGTTTGCTGATGATTCAGAGTCATCTAATGATATTAAATTTGCAGATGACTCTCCCGATAGTAATCGATTTAATGATAGATACGAAGTTAGAGCTTAAGTGACGTTTAGCGTTTTTTCTTTGCTAAAAGTATCGATTTTTTATGTTGAAACGACTATTAATAGTATTCGATTGAATATATCAAATAAACGATGCATAATAATTTTTGATAATTGACGTGAGTATATTGTATCGCTCATCCAATGAGATAATGGATGTAGAATCTAAAAAAAATAACAATTATATTTCCAGTAGGTTTTATATACATATCTTCGTTTTGGTAGTGAAGAGAATCAACCTACATATTATAGTTTTCGACAAACTTAATTAAATAACAAAACCATTAATAATATATTTACTCTGTAGCTAAGAAATTATAGAAAAACAAATTAATCTTTCTTAAATATTTTTGTTTGACCATATTAATTTACTGTTCATTCTATGTAAAATATAATTTTATATATATGTTTATAGGTTGATTATCTTTACCACTAATGCGAAATATATGGTGTAATATCGTTTAGCAACCTTGCAATAGTAATTATTTAAACATTTCTATAATAGATTAAACAAATATCGAGTCATTGTTTCATTGCAATCAATACGAGTATATATAATTTATATGTCATACATTATCACAAAATAATTAGTAATTAGCTTAACCTGCCCTGTAGTTGTATGTAAGGACCAAAACACATAAATTTGTCAACTTCCATATCATCTTTATATTCATAATAATATTCTATATTTTTCAAAATCATATCCACTTATACACACATCGTAGAGTCGTAAGTCTGGGCTTAGAGTTGTTACCTCATTTCTTTAGTTTGTTTATTTTTTTATCTTCTTAATAATTGTGGGCATCAGCAGTTTTCTCTTTTGATTTCTCCTTTAAACTCTTCCTTTTCTTTCTTTCGTGTTTTTTCCTTTCTCTCTCTTTTTTTAACGTTGTTTAAAAAACCAAATTGAAAACTCGACCCAGACTTTAGTATATTATAACTAGAGTTTTATAATCAAAGTATTCAATGATTGATAACGATAATTTATATACAAAAAAATCATTTGTCTAAATGTTTACTTCTTTTGGTGTATCATTTTGCACTGTATCAAAATTGTAATTTCATTTTCAATGTTAGAAGACTGAATTCGGGCAGTGCAATACTTTATTTAATTATACAAACTTATAGTTGCTTGTGGTATTTGTATTAAATATCTTCTGATATGTCTTGAAATAACAGTTTTTAGTGCAAATTTAGATATATGTACATGAAAATTTATGATTGCTAGTTTCGTCCAGTCTGTGTACTCTATTTAAGTTGCTTATTTAAAGATACTTAAATGTTGATCATTATATTAAATGTAATCGTATTATAAATTTCAAGCCACACTACAAGATGCTAATTGTCGTTTAACTAACATTAAATTGATTTAATACCAGTTAAGTGCTAACTAGCGTCTTAAATGTGTCTACATCAAGATATATACATTATTTTTTTTAATATGATTTACAAAATAAATTATAAAGTAAGTTAAAAATGACTGGACTATTTATTTTAATGTTATTTTAAAAATAACTTTTACAGAATAAGTTACCAAAGAAAAATTACTATGGGTGTCTTTTTAATTTCTAGTCATATTAATTTAAGGCACAAGTGTTTTATTTTGTTGCTAACTCAAAATATATGTCATAAAATATTTATTAACATTGCATTTATTAATTCTATTGTAGAATAAATTAGATTAAGAATAATATTGTTAATTTAATTATACTTTTACCTTTTTTTTTATTTTAACGAACAAATTATGATTATTTTATTGAAAACATTATTTTACGTTGCATTCGTTATTTTTAAATTATTTATTTTTTTTATTATAAAAAAATGTACTTAGTGTATATAATTTAAATGCATAATATTGATATTGTTTTACTAGTTTTATTTACAAAGGTATCAATAAAAACCGTTTTCATTTTATATTTAATATTATTGTTTTATTTCTGTTTATCCCTTGAATATTAATATTAATACTACTTTCCTGTGGTTATTCAGAGATGGATCTATGTGTTAGATCTATGTCCCCATGCAAAGCTTCCAATTATGAAAGAGAAATATTATAATAATAAATTTAAAATAATTTTGTTGTTATGTATAAATTAGGATCACTTTTTCTTAGCTAAGTGCGGTAAAATATAATGTAGGCAGAGCGAACCTAGTGTTGGTGTATTCCGTTCCACACTTTTTGCCCAATTTTCATGACATTAGCTCTTGAGTACTAGGGCTCAACGCCGCGTTTCTCTTGTTACTAGAGCAAGAAAATGAAAATAATTTATTCTTCCACGCTTTTAATCTAGACGTTATGTCGCGGAGCCACGAAGGAAATTTTGTATATATTTTTACGAAATTAAAATATCTATATTATTTAACTTCACTCACTATAATTATTCTACTGTAAAATGTGAAATATATGAAACAAAATTACCAATTTTGTATAATCCTTACAAATTGAAATGTAACTTACAACCGTAATTATGAAACGGAGTTATCGAAGTAGGGCGTGGAATTCAAAAGCTCAACAATCTCGTTCATTTGCCTATATACGAGTGTGTAACAGATTATGAACTATTATCCGGTCTGTACGGATGGGTACAGTGTAGATTATCAATAGACATTTTACAGGTATGACGGGAAAATTTACTCTTTTAGTTTTTTAGCTTCACGCTGCATCCCGCATAAAGCAGGATAGGCAGACGGACCTAGTGTTAAGTAAGACTCTTCTCGCATTGTCTTGTCACCAGAAAAAAAGAAAATTATATATTGCCTCGAGTGGGAATCGAATCTATAAACATTTTTAACAAAATAAAATTAACAAAATCCAGATTTCTTTATAAATGTGCTATTAACTTAATATATTTCACACATTGTACGAGGCAGAGGAACTCCACTAAGACACTGGTTTCTGTCTCCATTTGATAAATAATCGAAATACGATCATGTTCAAGAATGGAAATCGAACCCTCAAGCACAGCGTTTCCAATCTGGTTCTGCCGCACTATACCACGATAGGCTCTTAAACCTCAACAACCTCTTAAAGTCAACCTTAAATATTGATGCTAAGATTAACTTGATATTATATAATTAAAATATTGATCTGACTGTAACTGCATTGGTTGTGGATTTCATTCCTGTTCGGAAAATGAATTATTTAGATTTCCTAACTCAGGTTACAAGACAAACTATGGAATTGAGTTCCACCAAAGCGTCATGCGGCACATGCGTCTCAAAAATTGGGCAGAAGTAAAGAACATAGTGTCTTAAAACTAATATGCAGGATCCAGCGTGAAACTATTTTTGTTTACAACATTTTTGAATGAATTGTATTAATATTATGTTCATTTGAGAGAAATAAAAAAAGACATAAAAGAAACATCTAGTCTTACTTACCTGTAGCGAGTGATCGATACGCGGAGACGCAGGCACGTCATCTAATTGGAGCATCCCTCTGCGTTATATTAAATTCCTTGGCGAGAATCTCGCGGATATATAAAAAGGGGTTGTTACTTGGAGGTAACTTTATGTTATTTATAATATTATGTTTATATGTAGATGCAGCTTCGCCTTCAAATTTCTTAAATATATGATGAGATTTATTGATATTTCTTACTAAAAAATCGACTGCAATAACAGTTAAATGGACTCTAGTTTTACGCAGTTGAAAAGTATTTGAATGTTTGATTGTAAATCTATAAAACTGCATCGGCTATTACGATTTCCAAAGAACAAAACCTACGCAGATTTGACTCCCGCTACATCGTATTTTTATATGTTTCTAAATATATTTTCCTTAGTGTGTGAATAATACCATAAAAAATATAGTGTTTGGGTCTGTGGTAGGTATATGCGGTTTTGGGTGAGATTGTCGCATCGATGTTCAGACAAAGCATATTATATACAAATATCTTTAAATTATTTATTTATTGAGGCCGGTCGTAGCGCAGCGGCACGAGGTGTGACTGCAAAACCGACTGGTTGTGGGTTCGATCCCCACTCGAGGAGATGAAATATTTACTAAAATTTATATTTCCATTTGTTCGCTCTGGTATCGAGGTTAAGCGCGGCGTTGAGTTCTGCCACTCAACACGCAATGCCTCCAGAATTCGGCAGAAAGTGGGGAACGGAGTGTCTTGACACTAGGTTCCCTCTGCCTACCCTGCTGTGTGCGGGATACAGCGTGAAGCTAATTTAATTTTTTTTAATTTTATTTATTTATTAAACATATCTCTGCAATAGATGAAAAGTGCAGTACAGTGTCTTAACACTAAGTTTTTTCTTTCTTCTTTGACCTTTATTCTCCCATTGCTGGGTATAGTTCTCCAAATTTTTGTGTTGTCTGTTCTTCTAATCCATCATCGGCCCTATCGTTCTGTTAAGATCATCGGTCCATCTAATTGGTGGTTCTTTACTCCAATTTCTCTTTACATATTACCAGAAA
Source organism: Heliconius erato x Heliconius himera (assembly GCA_013421005.1). Lineage (NCBI taxonomy): Eukaryota > Metazoa > Arthropoda > Insecta > Lepidoptera > Nymphalidae > Heliconius > Heliconius erato x Heliconius himera. Next base: position 72,595 of record JAATLQ010034555.1, read on the forward strand.
TTATGTGGAAATAAATAATCAAAGATATTTCATACGTTAAAGTAAATCAAGAACTTCTTGAAATTCAAGATATAATTATAATTTATATATTCTTGACATTCCTCATTAAAATAAAACGGTGGATCAGACACACGATATCTAATCTACCAGTTATATTGCATAGAATGTTAGTGAATTCCTTTATGCAGGCACATATTGCATACATACATACATATGTACATATGTATACTTATATTTACAACTAGCGGCTCGCCCACGGCTTCGCCCGTTTAAAATACATGATTATTGATTTAATATGCACAGTTGATTGACAACTATAATGACTTCTAATATGATTTTTTTACGACATTATCGTCAAAGATTTTTTGATTGTTTTAAATAAAAAAATACGACCATTGTTGATATTTGATATTTATAAAATATACATAAAGCTAATTATTTATTACACGTATATATTTTTGTAACTTTATGCTCTTTTTACCTATATAATATACTCTGTTAAATGTGCTGATGTCAGTGAATAATTTAATTTACTCATTCAGAAACCGCCTTAAATGTTAAATTATTGATTTGAGGGATTCATAATATTCTTTATAAAATAACTGTAATAATTGCATATTAACTCCTATACAGTTTTTAAATTAGTTACATATATTATATGAACGAACCAATCAAAAAATCTTTGTATTTACTTGATATTTTTTTCAAGATCGTTCTTTATCTCTGTGTTGAATTAATTACGACTTAAACTTAACTGTTATGATTTATGAAGGTAATCTCCACTAACAATTCAATTTTGTTTACTTTATTGTATAAAATATTATATAATAGTGCTTCAAAAATATATATTTTTATCAACAGTCATATAACCCAGACGTTTCGAACGTCATTCTTTAGCCAGGGTCATACCAGCGCGATTGCTATATAATATTCG
>JAATLQ010034556.1:7094-23404 GCA_013421005.1 Heliconius erato x Heliconius himera
AAAATTAGTTCAGTTATTCTGGATATTAGCTCGGGGAAATAGAAAGACAGACAGAGACAAAATTATTAATAATGTAGCTGGTTTTGTTTAGTTTTTTTATTAATATTTTACTATGGTTACGTTTACTTATATTTTTTTCATTTAAATTAGTTAGATATTTTCAAAAACAATTTCCTAAATATATCTATAAGCATTCGTAAAGTTTAAGCGGGCGAAGCCGCGTCCGGGTCCGCTAGTATTGAAATATATATATTTTTTTACTTAAAATTTCGGTCTTTATTTATTCTAAATCAAAAAAGTAATAATACACAAAGAATTATAATTCAAATATTTTAGCTAATTTACCATATGTATAGATGTTTGTTTGTGTATCATCCATTATTTTATAATAAACCAGTAGGTAGTGCAATTTTCTAACATATATTTGCTTGATAATTTTTATAATATGGCGCAGCAAAACACATTCGTTCAGCACGAACTCGAACCGAATACCCGCCAATGTGTGAACACATCGAAAGCGCTTGCTGTAAACTCCCTTTGATCTGTGTTCAAATGGTCCGGATCGGCGACAAGCTCTCGCAAGCTGCCACAAGCTATGCCAAACACCACATTCACACGCTTGTATATATAGATGGAAAATCAGCAAAAACGATGCATAAACGCTCATTGCCTTCCTAGAGATCGTACAAATAGATATTTCATTGAAGAGTTCCGCTTTTTTTCTTTTGTTGTACGGACAAGGCGTTCTGAGCTCCACCATTTAATATACAATGTCTGGGAAATTAGGAGGCAAATAGGAGACGGAGTGTCTTAGCACTAGGTTCCCATTCATTCCATCCACACCTGCGGGAGAAGTACTTACCTGATAAAAATTAACTAGTAGTTAATAATGTATGTTACATATCCTTTTTTGGAGTAATAAACAGAAAGACTATATTGAATTACAACCTACTTTCCAATTTACAATAGATATTTGTTTTGCGTTAGGTTCATCCTATTCAATTTAGAGACGCATAGACAAAACAGAAGGATATCGTACATCTCAATATGTTATTAAGGCCACTGTAAGGTCTGACTGTAATGCGGCAGTTGTGAATTCGATCTCTATTGACTATTCAGTCAAAGAACAAGAATACTTTACGTCAATGTATTTAATATTAATTTTCTTCACAGTCTATTTAGCTATCATCAATAACTAAAAATGCGTCCAAATATGTCACAAAAATACTCAGAGAGAACCTATACGAAGAAATGTAATAGAACGCCGGTACTTGTTAACGACAATTAAATTAAGTTTGAAATGTTTAAAATTAAAATTAGAAAAATAGCGTTATACAGACGCGCCATTACAACCATAATATATATTTATAGTAGGAACAATATATAGATATAGAATATAAATATAAAAACTTATCTGCGTGTAGATATCTATATATACCAATTTAAAATTTCTGTAATACAAGTACCTACATGGAAAATTAAGGACATCTATAATAGGAAATATGTATATTATGATAATGATAAATAATTAAGAATTTTAAAATAATATTATTTTCTACCCTTTGTGCGTTCATGGTCTTAACTAATACAAAAAATATAATTGAATAATTGTTATATAGCGTATTCTTCAAGGTAATGACTTTTGACAGCATGGTAAAACGTAATTTATTTTTAATGGCAAGGTTCCTGAACGAACACCCAACATATTTTGTTGGTGTTCATATACTAGCTTATAAATTTAGTAAGATTTTTTTCAGCTTCACTCTGTATGCTGCATGTTGCAGAGTAGACAGAGTTTTTTTTTTATGTATTTGAATCTTTCTTTTTCGCGAAGTAATCCAAAACTTACAGGAATGGATTTCAATTTCCCCCTGCGCTTCCTATCATATTCTTTCTTTTTCAATTTAGCTTCTTCATCGCTCATTTTCTTTTTTCGTGGCATTATTTGGACGTACAAGGAGATGGCAACGGTAAATTTAATAGTTAGCTAAAAGGAACACTCAATTAAGCAAGCTAACCCAGTCAAAAATAATTTCTTCATAAACCATCATTCCTTCTCTACAAATTAATATAAGGGAATAACGAAACAGAATAATTAAATAAAGTTTAGTTATTCTCTGTTTCGTTTAATACTCCCAAAGGCTTCTTCACTTTGTAATTAATAAGTGTCAAAAGTTTTACCTTTTGTTTTACCAGGCTGTGATAGGATGACGATCAAAAATGTAATATCAATAAAGTTATCATTAAATCATTTTGGAGCGCAAACTCGAACAAGTTCACGTAAAATTCGCCAAATTCATTCATTGGTGGAAAAATGTTAGAGGATTATTTATTTTTATGAGACGCATACAGATTATTTTTTAAACCACTTCCTTACTTTTTAAACCAGGTTGTGGTTTTTTTTCATTAAATAATAGTAAATCAGCTTCATGCTCTATCCCACATACAGCATGGTAGGCAGAGGGAACTTAGTGTCAAGACACTCCGTTCCCCACTTACTGCCGAGTTCTGGAGGCATTGTGTGTTGAATGGCGGAACTCGATGCCGCGCTTTGCCTGGATAACAGAGCGAAGAAATGAAAATATAAATTTAAATAAATATTTCATTTCCTCGAGTGGGGATCGAACCCACAACCAATCGATTTTACAGTCATACCATGTGCCCCTGCGCCACGACTATTTCTAAACAATAAAAACGTTGCAAAGCTTTGTTACATTATTTCGTTTTTTTATAGAAGTAATTTAATTTAGAGATTGGGACACAATAGGAAATGATTTTAGAAATATTATATAGGTGAGGTTTTTTTTTTTAATTTACACATAGATATTATTCCAAAGTAACTAATGAAACTTCTAGTCACAGTAATGTAGATTGCAAAGAAATATTGGTAGCCGCTATATGTCTCTTTCTATATAATTTTTAAAGCACAAAAGACAAGAATTTTGTAATTTCGTCAGAATTACCCAAAAATATAACATTCTAATGAACTTAACTGAAATGCTTATGATAAACAGCTACAAACATCAGCTATCGATAAAAAATATGTAATAATAATAATATTATTACACCTTTGGGTTAGGTTAGAGGTCTCTAGTTGTTTCCTGTAATATTAAGTTGTTAATTAAAGATTTTATTGAATAACTCTGATAATAACGACTAACGACTAACGACGACCCTAAATTACTACTTTATAGTTATTACGCTTAATTGACATAAAAACAGGATAAAGATTAATTATTATGAAATCTAGATCAAAGTAACCAAGCAAAAAATTATATATAATATAAAATCATTTAATACGATTATAGCAAATTATAAGTTAGTTTTAGTTTAATTGTTGTCTGTTAAGAAAAAATACTTTTTGTTTAAGTGTATTTTCAATAAGAGTATTATCATTGATAATCAATATACAATATCTTACTTTAACTAACTTAACTTAGCTTCACGCTTTATCCCTAGCGGGGTAGTTAGACAGAACGGAGCGCCGAACGCTACGGTCTTTACATACCTCTTTCGCCTCGTCCACTGTTATCAACCTCTTCATACATGCCCTCCGGGGGGTCCTCGTGCTTTTTAGGTGAGTATCAAATATACTGGAGGAAGCTCCAGTATCTTTGATACTGTGTTTTCGAAGGTCAACCGAGGTCTCCCCTATCTCTCTTACCACTCACTTTTCCATTTTTCTACATTACAACTAAATTTAGAAGTTATTACTTGAAAGCTTCGTTATTTAAACATATCAAAAGGATAACATTCCGCCAATTTTCCTTAGAAACTATGCGTCGTGCTTAGATGTATCCTTGTTTCTAATCCATACCTATATTATAAATTCGAAAGTAACACTGTTTGTCTGTCTGTCTGTCTGTCTTTTCCGCAATCAGGGCCAAACCGCTAATTCAATTGTGATAAAATACTCATAAAGAGATATTTGATAAGAGAGAGGGTCTTGGGATGAACATAGGTTATTTTAATTTTCTCATGATTATAATTTTCTCGATATATACTAATATAATAAATTATATTTTAATTTGACAAGCAATTTATTCTGGCATATTAATAACAACCGTTGCTAAGCGACAAAAAATTTTGTTATTTTAACAAAAAGTTGTCCAAAACAGGTTTCCTGAACTCCTACGTGCGCTGACTCAACCTTAAGAGACATAATATAAAAATAAAGTTTTAGAAAAATACTAGAGGGCGCGCGCGGCTTCGCCCGCTTATCTGCACCCTTAGGGGTGAATTCTAAACACAACAACGAAATAAGTGTTCAATAAAATATTTTTAACAGTCTGAATTTAATTTTTTAAAAAAATCGGTGCCGATTTAATAAATTTTCCATACAAACTTTCAACCTCTATTTCATCCCTTTAGCGTTAAAATTTTTCGAAAACCCTTCTTAGTGGATGTCCAGATTATGAAAATAAACATCTGTCCAAATTTCACGTTTCTACGCACAGCGGTTACGGCTGTGCGTGCGTCTTACCTCAGTCAGTCAGGTACATGTCCTTTGATATGTATAGACTAGTGGGCGCGCGCAGCTTCGCCCGCTTATTTGCACCCTTAGGGTTGCATTCTAAAAAAACACGAAACACGTGTTCAATAAAATATTTTTAACAGTCTGAATTTAATTTTTTATAAAAATCAGTAGCGATTTAAAGATTTTTCCATACAAACTATCAAGCCCTTATTTGCACCCTTAGGGGGTGAATTCTGAAAAATCATGAAACACGTGTTCAATTAAATATTTTTAAGAGTCTGAATTTCAAATTTTGTAAAAATCTGTGCCGATTTAAAGATTTTTCCATACAAACTTTCAACCCCTATTTCATCCCTTTAGGGTTAAAATTTTTCAAAATCCCTTCTTAGTGGATGTCCAATAAACATTTATCCAAATTTCATGTTTCTATCATCAGCGGTTACGGCTGTGCGTGCGTCTTACCTCAGTCAGTCAGAACATGTCCTTTTATATATATAGATTTTCCTTTAAAAAAATGTATTGAAAAAGTCTGCGATAGTATTTGTTTATTCCTAAAGGTTGAGCTACGGGAACCATTTTAATATATTTAATTTAAATTTATCGGATTATTGTTAATGTGTTTTCTATAATTTAGTTTTCACCATTATCAAAATAAATATAATAGTCACCTTTAGCATTTCAAATAGATTAAAACTATATTTTACTATACTGAGCTAGCCTCCGAGCCGCACGGTATGACCGACTCGAACAGACAAACGACGTTGACGGGCAAAGAAGGGACTTACTGGATAACATGTCTTTATACAAATTTGTTCGACACAAAATTGACTGTCCAAATTTGTTAGTAAAAAATAATTTTAGGATACCATGTAGATACCCAAGAAAACATTTATTTATGTTAGTGCCACGAAATAAAAATATTGTTTTTGGTGCAAATACAGTGATACCCCGAATATGTAAATTATATAACGCCCTCCGTTAAGTTCCGCCACTCACCACGCAATGTCTCGGAAATTGTGTAGAAAAGTGGAGAAAAAAGAAAAAGGTAAAGTGAAGAACGGAGTCTCTTAACACTAGATTCTACCTATCCTACTATGAAGTATATAAAACTAACATTCAGCTAATATTAACACGCTGTTATTGGCTATATAATATAAAAAAATCAGAATTTGAACAACTTACAATAATTATATCCTCATGAAACTTAGCAGTTATACGTATATATATATATATATGTATATCACTTTTTGTAAAAAAGCGTGTTTTTTTTTCAGAACTAATTATATATATTTTTACTAAGTCTACTTTTGACCCTTGGCAACTTCCTTATCTCATTGTCCTTCTGTCAATGAAATCATTTTTTAATGATTCAGTATATCTAACGAATTTGATACGATAAGAATATAAAGTTCAAGGCGAAAACTAATTTATAGCTGCTAGAATATATGTTGAAGATTTCATCTTAGCTAGTAGTTTGTGCTTTATCAACGTGAAGATAACTGTGAGAGGTCAACAAGATGTGAGAGGCACTGAAATAAAACGAAGCCTAGAGAACTATTCACGGGTGCATTTATTTGTATACGGCACCATATATATATTTACTAAATATTATATTATATGTTTGATAGGTACACGCTATGCCTTTAGAATTTAACGGGAAAAGGAACGGCGTATTTTAATACTAAGTTCTCCCTTCCAAAGCTGTGTGTGAAAAAAAAAAATATATAGAATATTAATTTTAATCCAAAACTTATAAATTATAAATTGGAAGTCAACATGTTATAATTTAATATTAGTTATTGTAAGAAATAAATTACTAATTCTTTAAACTTAAGCTGCTATTTATACAATATTTATGTTTATTTTTAATCGTAATATAATATTTTTAATTACTTATCCTTGTTTTTTGTCCTTGTGACTACAAAGTCACCAGTGAAGGTCAGCTTTGATTATTAATAAAGCATATATCTTGCACTCAAATAAAAGCTACAAAATAATTTAACAAATTAAATGTCACAATTAGCATTATAACATCTTTTGTTCTTATAAAATATAACAAAATATTTTCAACAAATGCTTATATCCGTATAAATACTTAAAAAATGCCAAAGTTTACAACTGTGTAATGGAATGTTTTAGCACGATTCCATGATATGTTAATTCCGTATCGAATAGTTTCTTATTTTTAGTTTGAATTACGTCATTTTTTATGAAATATAAATTACTTTTTAAATATACATTGATACTAAAAACGTAAACTTTTTCACTACATCCAGTAATTGGTTTTTTTAACACCCTGTATCCCCATGTCTGTGGCAGAGGAGCCCACACTCCGGTCTCCACGTATATGTGTGGTACGTATTGAAATCCAACGCCGCACTTTTATTCGACACTAAAGCGAAAAAATTAAAATAAAATAAATTTAAATACTTCATTTCCTAGAATGGGAATCGAAACCACAACCTGTCGTGTTTTGCAGTCACACGCTTGAGCCCCTCATCACGACTCGTCTGTAATCTAAACCTGTAATTGCTTAGTGATTATTATTAGAATTTGCAAAGTTTTCTTTAAGTACTCCATGTGCGCATAGGCACCAGGTGTGACTGTAAAATCGACTGGTTTTGGGTTCGATCCTGACTAGAGGAAATGAAGTATTTATTTCAATTTATATTTTTATTTCTTCGCTCTGGAGTCGAGGCAAAGCGCGGCATTGAGTTTCGCCACTTAACTCGCAATACCTCCAAAATTCAGCGGAAAGTGGGAAACCGAGTGTCTTAATACTAGGTTCCCTCTGCTTACCTTATTTGATTTGATTGTTTTTGTTCTTTAAGGACCCACACTATTTTTTGTCCATGTTTACGGCTAACAGTTTTTTATTTCAGTTATGTGTGAATATCACATAACTATTACAAAATGGTCGAGTGCGAGTCGGACTCGCTCACCGAGGATTCTGTATCAATTTTAAGATTATAGGGAAATAGGAAGTAGATACAACCTTCAAAAGTTGACAAATTTAAATTTGTGAACTTATGCAGTCATTTTGTAAGAAATAAACAACGAATATAAGTTTGTAATATTTTTTAAGAAATACTTATTTTACGTGTTGATTTTTTTAGGGATCAATTGTCTTATTACACGTACAGACAGACAACGAAATGATTCTATAAGGGTTCCGTTTTTTCATTTTGAGGTACGGAATCCTAAAGAGAATAATTTAACATGAAATCTAAAATCTGTGTTATTATCTAGCACCAGACCATTATGTTATTATGTAATTCTTCGGCTTTTTGTTAATATTTACAATTAAAAATAATTGTACATATAAGAACAATAGGATGTTACATTCTTTGAAAATTAGTTAGAAATTTATAAATTCTGTTATGCATCATAAGATTTTTTTAGATACAAGCTGTATTTAACATGTAGCTTGGTAGGCAGAGTATTAAGACACTGTATTTCTTAATTCCTGTTCAATATTCGAAACATTCGAATTGCGGGTTGAGTAGCGGAAATCAACCATGCTTTTTTCGCAACCAGAACCAGGAGATGATAATGATAATTATTTCTTCGAATGGGAATCGTGTCCACTAGGACACTTATATAAAATAATAGTTAATTGAACACTGTGCCGATGCACCACGATGGCTCTTTTGGAAGATGGCTTTTTTCACATTTTTTAGAGAGGTTTTCATGCATTAAGGAACGGAAAATATTTATTAACATAAAAAAAATAAGACAACGGAACTCAAAACCATGCCTTAGTAATTTCTAATAATAAATTCTAATATTATGGTCACAAATGAGGCCGTTGTGACGCAGGAGTACATGTGTGCAACAGTAGACACGATGGTTGTGGGTTCGATTCCCACTCGAGGGAATGTAATATTTAATGTTTTCTTTTCCTCACTCTGGTAACGAGACAACGCGCAGTTTTGAGTTCCGCGTTCCAATACGCTATACCTCAACAATTCGGCGGAAGGTGAGAAACGGAAGTGTCTTAATGGCAAATGGAGTGTCTTAACACTAGATTCCCAGGTGTCACGTCACGCCACGACGGCCTCAATTGCTTAGATAATTAATTTAATTAACTCAGCAATTATTTGTTAATAATGATGGATAATGAAGAACACACCTTTGACATACAATATTATAGCTACAATATTGCGCCAATAAATTTTATAGATGCAGTACTAGTATCCAGTGAGTATGTTTCACAATATAATAAAAAATGTACAAGCAAAAATATATTTTAATAGTATGTAATATAAGAGTTATTATTCTTTCAAAATATTACCATTTTCTTAAGCAATGCACGGCGCTAGAGGTACACGGATTCAAAATGCAATTATAGGGTATTTCAGTTGTGGAAAGCTCTCGTAAGACTTTCATACACGATGAACGTATACGGTCTGGCTTACAAGCACCTATATTATAATTAAAATATTGATTAAAATTATATAAAGTTATGTTTTTAGGTAACAAAAATACATACATATTATATGGAGAGGCAAAATTTTTGCTCAAAATGTTCCCTCAAAATTGATGAATACGGTCAGGTCGATTTGTTTTTTGTTAATTGCTATTTTGAGAAATTAAACTTAATTAAATTATTTTTGAAAAATTCACTTGAGTTTAATTTACCTATGATTAAATTGAGTCCTTACGTTTCCGTGTTACACTGTTCACATTTTTGTGTTTTAGCTTGTTTCAGTGAATCCTCTATTTATTCAAGGCAACATAAGTGAAACAAAGCTAAAGTAGTAAATGTATTATGTACTTGTATGTTACATTAGATCATATTATGTTATAGGTATAAATAAATCGAGTCGTAAAAAAGCGAGTCAACTTATTTACTGCTTTAGCACATAAGTGCTAAACAATAGTATACTACCTATACTATATATAACTATAACTACTTGGTCGTTTATATCTTATACATTATTTTTTTTTACGTTTTAACAATATGTACAATATTTAAAAAACCTTTCAAAATATTGACTTTCTCTTGCTTTAACCCTTAATTAGGCGCATGGGGTCAGGGCCACTTGAAATTCAAAAAATAATGGCTTACAGTCTTCAGAGGGTACTAACACTCTTTCTAGCTTCCTCACTCCCCGCGGGGTACACAAATTAGTCGCATCCAGAACATTAACGTGTGCGCACACATCGCTGTCCTTTAGAGAGCTGACCCCATGCGCCCAGTTACGTTCCAATTTTTGGCGAAGGTAAATTTTTACTTTTGTGATTATTTTTTGTGTTTATATTAGTATATTATTTGTATGTGTGTATTTTGATACGATATGATTTGTTTATGTATTTTTGAGTTTTTTTCTATCCTTTTTCTTCTTTTTTAGTTTTTTTTAATTGAATGCTTAACGACACACAAGATTTACAATGGCTGGATGAAGTGCTTGATGAAGAGCAAGATGTTGCTGGTTCGGATTCCGAAGACGAAACTTTGCAGCAATTATAATTTTGGAAGAAGAACAAAAAGATGGCCATTGGCTGTATTTTTTCATCTTATAAACCTATCTGGCATTAACGCATTTGTCATACAAAGCGATTACTGAGAAGACTATGATACATACATTTTCTTGAAGAAAATAGCTGCGGTACTTGTGAAAGATTGCCAAAAATGTCGCATACAACTACGTGCTGTACCAGCGACAACAAAAAAACGGCTCCGTGGAGTTTATAATTATGAACAAGGCGGTTTATCAATCGACAGCTAAGCGCGGACGCTGTTCATCATGTCCTAGAAAGGACGACAAAAAAGTGCCAACAAAATGTTGCAAGTGTCGTAAATCTATTTGTCAGCAACACTCAAGGATTTACTGCGTCGGATGCAGAACAAAAGAATCTGCTGATGAGACTGAGTAAATATTTTTTTTTAAGTTGATCTCGAGTATGCCAAAAAAAAGTTGTTTAAAGAGAGGTTTACTGTTTTTCTTTTTTTTTAATATTTTTAATGCCCCAGTAAGTATTTGTTTCTTAAAGTTAAATATATTAAAGAACTTTATTAATTACTATAGAAGTCCATGAAGTTTTATTCCTTTTTGATACTCCTTTCCCAATATTTTTTTGGGGTCATTTAAGACCCCATGCGCCTAATTGGGTGATTTTCTTTATGCGCCTAATTAAGGGTTAATACAATTTTAACACAGATAATACGACGGCCGTCGTAGCCCAGGGGCACAAGAGTGACTGTAACGCCACGGTTGTGGTTTCGATCCCCAATCGAGGGAATTAATTACTGTTTATTAATAAAGCACTAAGTCAAAAAGCCCTGCGTTGAGTTCAACACGCAATACCACGATAAATTCCGTGGAAAGTGGGGAACGGAGTGTTTTAACACTAGGTTTCCTCTGCCTTATATGCTGTGTGCGGGATACGACGTGATTTATTTATTTATTTATTTATTTAATATAGATAAGTATTTAGAATGAGTAAACATTCTACATGAGTATAAAATAAACTACAAACGAAATGCAAAAGAAAACATTTTATGTATATTTTTGTTTAAACTATAATATAATAATTAAATTATAATATTAAATAATACTTAAAATGAATGTTGAAGTTTTGAGACTAACTTAGTAAAAATATACAAAAACAGGTTTGATTCTATGTGGATGTAACTACGACATACAAGTCACGTTTTTATTTTTGTATCTTGGCTACATTTTTTACTCAATTCAAATTACAATTCACAACATTTAAATGGTTGTTTTTATTTGAACTTGTTAATTTTTTACTTCAAGCTATATATTAAACATAACAACATAGGCAGAAGGAACCTGGATAATTCCGTTATCCACTTTCCGTTAAATTTTGAAGACATTGCGTGTTAAGTGGCGGATCTCAACGACGCGCTCTGCCACGTTACCAGAGCGAGGAAATGTTAAATATGAAATATTTTATTTCCTCGAGTGAGAATCGAACCCACAACCTGTTGCATTTACAGTCGCATCCTTGAGTGCGTGGCACATGGGCAATGTGCCACGACTGTCCTCAACTAGATGGAACGTGTTAATGACTTTAATTTGTCGCTAAAAAGTGAAATGAAATAAAAAATATCATAAAATCCATGGATACTTAAGTGTATAATATTTTTTTATATGTTAGATAAAATAAAAATATTTATTTAGAGAAATCAAGATTTCGATTAGATTCGACTTCGATTTTATGCGTTAATAAAAAAAATTGATTTCTTTATTAATTTTTTTGAAAACATATTTCTAATAGAATGTCATGTCAAAACAGTGTTCTAATTTTTAATTTATTTTGAAGTGTTATTCCACAATTAGGAAAGAAAAATACCTACCGTGGTCCTACTGTTATGAAGTTTGGCGCGAATTAAAAAGTTACAAAAACAAAGAGAATACTCAAAAAATGAACATGGAATATATTAAAAAAATATATTTATTAGAAAAAAAAAAAAAAACTTTTATTTGTATATCATTTTTAATACCAATTGAGAGCATACAGGCGTATGCTCTTAATTGATAACTTAAATTTATAAATTTTATCCGCCGCGTAAAACTTATATATCCTACATATGAAATAGGATATCTCCTGTTGACCTATAATTATGAAATCTGGAAGGAAGTGAGAACATACAGTACAAATAAAACAAAAAAAATATATTAGAATTTATATTACATACGGACGTATGTACTCATTTCTCAAACTTCAGTTTGTAATTTTTTATAAGCAGTACTTCCCGTTGACCTACAATCCTGAAATTGATACGGAACCTTCGGTGGGGTAATCCAAATCGCACTTGACTTATATTTTTTAAGTAATCTTGAAAAAGGTCACAATACTCACTAAATATTAATGATAGTTTAATATGAAAACAATTATAATTTTATATAAATATTACTTGCTTGTCCTCGATATATGTCAATGATCGCGAGTTGATGACATTGATTAAATGAATGTCATTTTATATGAACGATCTAATTCTATGTCGCGAAGCTTCTTTAATTTAGTAGCTATAAAATAAAAAAGTAAAAAAAAACATCTTTCAATTACCAAGCAATTTCGAGTTCCCTTAATTACATGACATCGACCCCTCGTTATTTCTACTGATTGTATGACCTCATTACTGTTACATAAGTGACAGATGCATCGTAATATAGTTCAGAGTAAGAACGAAAATATTCTTTTTAAATTTACGATTACTAAAGTATTTTTGAATAGTTTCACTTAATTATGCGAACGTTCTAAGAAAAATGGTAATACATATTAATAAATCAGCTTCACGCTGTATCCTGCACACAGCAGGGTAGGCAGAGGGAACCTAGTGTTAAGACACTCCGCTCCCCGCTTTCTGCCGAATTCTGGAGGCATTGCATGTTGAGTGACAGAACTTAACGCCGCGCTTAACCTCGACACCAGAGGGCCGAAATGGAAATATAAATTTAAGTAAATATTTCATCTCCTCGAGTGGGGATCGAACCCACAACCGGTCGGTTTTACAGTCACACCTCGTGCCGCTGCGCCACGACTGGCCTCATAATTAAATATGAATAATAATAAATATTAATAATAATATAACTACTTTTTCAGCGGACTGGATCCACCCCTGCAATGCAACTACAAGAGATTGCCTAGTGAAATCAACACAGTACGCTATACCGGAGTTTGTGAAAGGCATACCTAGCCTAGGCGTGCCGTCTTTAGATCCTTTTGTTATCGAAAAGTTGTCGATACCTCTTAACGGCCTCAAAGTCACGTTCTACCAAGGAAAAGTTACGGGATTCAAGAAGTGCATCGTTGATAACGTTATGTGAGTTTATTTGGATTTTTTTTCAACTTTACACTTTATTCCGCATTGCAGGGGCAGGAGGAATTTAATTCCAAGACAATTTATTTTGTAACAATGAGCGTTAAGTAGCGCAACTCAACGCCGCTTTTTGTCTTGCCAGAGGGAAGAAATGAAGATAATTCAATATTCTGATTATTGATCAAATAATAATTAATACGTTTACAGTCAGCCGCCATACCACTGCGCAATGATGGCATCTTGTATTTATACCAAGGTGTAATAGTTTACATAAAAATATTATTTTTATTTTTGTAGCCTACTTCCATTGTACATTATAAAAATGATTTATTGTACAAAGTATAGTCAATCTGGAAAACTTTGACTCTCCGGGTAATATTGACAGTGAAACCTCGAACTAGTTTCCATAATTTTTCCGTATGATACAATAGTATTGACTGTTTTTTATTTAATTTGTTTATTTTAATCAATAAATGTTATTTTTTAAAACGAAAATAATCTTAACACTCAACAGAAGGGAAACGCAAATATAGATGAAAATAATAATACTTTAACACTCCCATCAATCAATTTAGGTAACTTTGACAGACTACAAAATTCAGATTTTCTTCTATAATCTATACTAATGTATTTTAAAAGGCTTATGTAAAAGTATTATCAGAGCACTAATAAAACAAAAACACACTTGCTATGTGCTTTAAATTTGAATATATAATGTAAAATATCGCTCGTATCTGTCAAAGTTACAAAGATTGTCTGTACATAATTATATTCTGAAGTGACCTAAATAGATAGCTAAGTGTAATGAGATTGACTTCTTACTGAAGACCTGAATCTTTAAATTCTCTAACGATTTGTATAACACGCTATCTTTTATTGAATCATCAAAATGGATTACTTTCACGCATTTTTTAGCGTACAACAATTATTTATTATGTAAAATATTACATAAATCATCAAATAAATCAGCTTCACGCTGTATCCCACACACAGCAGGATAGGCAGAGGGAACCTAGTGATAAGACACTCCGTTCTACATTTTTCACCAAGTTCTGGAGGGCAATGCGTGTTGAGTGGCGGAACTCAACGCAGCGCTTTTGCCTCGACACCAGAGCGAAGAAATGAAAATATAATTGTAAATAAATATTTCATTTCCTCGAGTGGGGATCGAACCCACAACCAGTCGATTTAACAGTCACACTTTGTGCCTCTGCGCCACGACTGGCCTCAATAATATTACATAGATATACGAAATTTGAATATGCTAAAACTAAAATGTGATTACTATACCTACTGCTATATTTTTTCTAACATTCTTTATTTCTCTCGCATTTGAATAAAAACAAGAAAGGCAACAATTTCCATTATGGAAACTTGTTTGGAATTTTTAGGTACATATAAGTGCCAGTCGTTAATATTCAAGTCATTCAAGTAACAGACTATTTAAACTACTTCAGCAAGTAAACACATTTTGGTTAATACATTCTAATGCCAGATTACTAAAGAGCAAAGCTACTCTACACAATACCTTAATATGAACAAATATGAACTTTTTGTATTAATAAAAAGTTATAGTATTTTATTGTACCTAAAACGACATATTTATAAGTAGATCTATTCCTAAGTAAATTTATTAGAAATTTTGTTTCCACATTTAATTACTGAGTTCTCTTAAAGATGTGACTGTTCAAACCACGTGACTGTTACATAGATAAATGAACCCTTTGAACACATGGTAGGTTATTTTAATTAATGTCAGCCATCTAGAGAAACCTTTAAGATAAAAATCTATTTGGCTCCCAAATTTTATTTAAACATGCCTATATTTTTTTATTCAAGTAAGTGTTATATAATAAAATATAATCAATACATTTTTGGTTCTTTCTTGGTTTATATTATAATAATTGATTTTTTTGTCAGTATTAATAAAGTTGAATTATAATATTATTCTTTAGTTGCCTTACATAATTACTTTATTAACTTACATAAAAAATGCTCACATCGTGGATATTGTTTGCCATATTTGGGTAACTGCAAACGCGTTGATATTAATACATTTTCCCCCGCTCTATAAGACAAATGGCAGCGTTAATTTACGCCGCTTGACAAATAAATCTCGAATTCTATGATTACGCGTTCACGAAGAATGGAACGCCGTGATACTAACTTCCGTCTGCCATGTTTAGAAATAAGATAATGTACGTCCTGTAACTATTAAACTAAATTTAGTGTTACAACATGTCAATGACTACATACGAGTATATCTAATTATACCAAATTCACTAGACAAAATCCTAAAATCCGTATGAAGCCATCTTGGCGAACTAGGGCACAAGGATGTGACTGTAATGCGACGGTTTTAGGTTCGATCTCCACTCGGAGGAATAAATTATTACTTATTAATATTTTAATTTATTCGCTCTGGAACCAAGGCAAAAACCTGGCGTTGAGTTCCGGCACTCAAGACACAAAGCCTCAAAAAAATCGATGGATAGTGGAAAACGGAGTTATTAACACTAGGTTCCCTCTGCCTACACTGCTAAATGCGGGATACAGCATGAAACTAATTGAATGAAAAAAAGTATTTATAAAATATAGATAGCAAATCTTCGTAATGATTTTTGCGCTCAATGTATGGAAAATCTATTTTTTTTGCCTTACATTTCAAAATAATAAGTACCTCCGGAAGCTCTATACAAATTAATTTCGTAAACCTTAACGAACTGACCTCATTTCATTGACTTTGGACTTGTTAAACAATGTTTGTTATGAAACAAAAAATAAATAGTAAAATAACTATTCTTTATTGAGGCCGGTCGTGGCGCAGCGGCACGAGGTGTGACTGCAAAACCGACTGGTTGTGGGTTCGAATCCCACTCGAGGAGATGAAATATTTACTTAAATTTATATTTCCATTTCTTCGCTCTGGTGTCGAGGTTAAGCGCGGCGTTGAGTTCTGCCACTCAACACGCAATGCCTCCAGAATTCGGCAGAAAGTGGGGAACGGAGTGTCTTAACACTAGGTTCCCTCTGCCTACCCTG
>JAATLQ010034557.1:0-23405 GCA_013421005.1 Heliconius erato x Heliconius himera
CGGACTTACGCGGTAGGTGGGACCGAGCGATTGCCGTGTAAGTCGAATTCGCGTAAGTCGGGGTTCAACTTTGCATATAAAGTTTCTTTAATCAGGACCAGAGTTTAAAAAAAACATAATTTAGAAGAAAAATGTTTAATAAAGTGTAGGATAATAAAAACAAATATATTGTTATGAATAAAGTAACCTAAACCGGAGTTATTTTGATGTCGAAGGCTTCATATATTCTAACAATGTTGCCTGCCGAGTTAAATTTTTCTTCTTTTCCAATTCATAAATTTTTGTTTTTATTGCAAAGTTTTTAATTATATTTAGTTTACACTCCAAAGACAGTGTTTTTCTTTTCTTGTTATGCTCAAATGACTCATTTTTCGTTCTTTTAGACGATATAATTAGAGATTATAAGTAAAACGCACTGCGCATGTAAAACAATTTCACGCGGAACATGTTTAAACCTGTCGCAAACTGAACACTGAGTGGGCAGAGTGAGAGAGCCGATGCGCGGCAATCAAAATGAAAAACCGCGTATCTCCGAATTCGCGTAAAACGGGGTAGCGTTAGGCGTGGTATTACTGTACTTTTTATTGCAGATATCGCCATTTGAGCTAGTCCCGAAAAATATACCTACTTTATTATTTTTGTTAATGTCACCAACGTTAACGTTTAAAATAATAATTATGGTAGACTAAACAACTATTAATTGTACTTCTTTTTTCAGCTTCACACTGTATCTCGCACGCAGCAGGGTAGGCAGAGGGAACCTAGTGTTAAGACACTCTGTTCCCTACTTTCTGCGGTGCTGAGTAGTGAAACTCAACGCCGCACTTTACCTCGACACCAGAGCGATGAAATGGAAATATAAATTTAAATAAATATTATATTTAACTTCCTCAAGTGGGAATGGAACCCACAACCAGTTTACACTTTGTGCCCCTGTGCCACGAACGGGCTGAATTTACTTTCTTCTTTGAAATTGTGGTTAAATACAATAAGCGTAATTTAATTATGTCAAATTTCTATTAACCGACTTCTTAAAAGAGGAGGTCATCAATTCGACTGTATTTTTTATCCTTGTTACCACAGAACTTTTGACTGTGCGAACCGATTTTGATGATTCTTTTTTTTATTTGGAAGCTAGTGCGTCCCGTGTAGTCCTATTTTAATTTAATTCATTTCCGACAATGGTATCTATGAGAAAATCATATATATCTCAAATTTACATTAAGTATGTGCGCGACAAATGGACGAATAACTCAATATAAACTCAACCGATTTTAATTATTCTTTTTTTTTAGAAAGGGCACACATAAAGGGTAGTTTGGTGAAAGTTTGGTTAAGTTCAGAGTATGAAATCCGATTGAAATTGAAGAAGTCGATTTTTTTTATTAAAAAATATAATTATGTTATTTTTTCTGGTAATATTTCTTTGTACGCTATGATAAAAACTATTCTATAAGTTGCATTAGGTTTTGAACTATTACCATGCCAAAAATAATTTAATTTCATATAGTAGTTATCGGTATTTTAAGTAATTTACATTTTTCAGTTTTTATTTTTTTTTAATAAAACTATAATGAAATTCGGAATGAAACCCAAAAAAAATGTACCTTGAGACCCTAGGCTAATACCATGCAAAAATTTATCAATTTCTGTTCAGTAGTTTTTGCGTGATTGACGAACAAACAAACAGACAGACAGACAGACAGACAGACAGACAGACAGACAGACAGACAAGAATTCTGTTGAGTGGTTTTTTAGGTTCTATAATCAACATATTAACCGACCTAATTTTTATCTTTTTTATATCTTTCATGTACAGAATTGACTTTTCTATCCTTTTATTATATATAGAGATTACTAATTCTTTAGATATGTGTGTTTACACGCTATCTATTGTAAACACAAAAACAAAAGTAAAAAATGCATGTCGTTTATCAACTATAGGTAATGGAATACGCTCTTAGTTATATTATTATTTTAGATCTTTACACTTTATAAATAAAGCATAAAATTGAATGTATTGCAAGTAGGGCCTTACAACGGTATCAACGTTAACGCAGCACCCCATATGTAGAGTGACCACGTTTAATTTGAAACTAGAGGTTTGGTATTTTTTTTCAATTGACGAAATTTTCCTTTAGCGCTAATTAAAGATAAAATAAGATAATTTAATAAATTATAGAATGTGTACTTTTTTGATATTGATCAAAATCAAATTATTTTTATTAATATACTTTTTTTTCCCGAAATGCAAATATAGTTTTAGGGTTCCGTACCTTAAATATCAACATCATATTTCTTAAGATTTTGGGAAGTTATCAAGCTGAAACTAATATAACACATTCAGGTCTACAGTCCCGTGGAGCACAGAATAAATAAACTTCTAAATCAATGCTATCATGACTTCACTTTTGACACATATTGTATCAAGTTTGATGCATAATAACAACCTATATGGTACTCTACCGTAACCAAGAATTATAGAATTTGTCAAGAAGTGTGACTTTGCAGTACAAATAAAGAAAAAGGCTTTTGGCAATTATGAATACAAATTTAAATTCAACAAATAATGTCAATGCAAAAACAAATGTTTATTTATATATTTCTTACATTTTTAAAGCGTTATTCCCCACTTAGGAAAGAAAATTATTTAGAAAACGTATAAAAATTCTCGTGTAGCGGTTTTGCAGGAGCGGGTTCAATCCTGCTACGTAAACATTTTTTATACGTTTTCTAAATAAGTTTGATACTTCTACGTGTTATTTCATGGTTCCCCTAGCTACTAAAGGGTAGGCCGCAAAGCGAGTTGAATAACAATGAAGATAAAGTAATGAGACATATAACATATCCATCTTTGTTTCACTTAATGAATAGAGTACTAAAGGCTTCAGTAACTGCAAAGACATTAACATATAAACAATAGTCTAGATATATTGAATTTTAAATATGACAGATAAGTACCAGAAGACTGTGTGATATTAAAAAACCGCTTTACTTTGCTAGCCTCGCTAGCAAAATTAATGAAAAAAGTAAATTAACAGGTTAATCAGGCCGGTCGTGGCGTGGCACAGAGGCACAAAGTGTGTTAACACTATGTTCCCTCTGCCTACACTGCTGTGTGCGGGATACAGCGTGAAGCAGATTTTTTTTATTTAGTAAATTATCTTTGTTTACAAAAATACATATTGAACTCTGTGTGAAAATGGTTTAAATTATTGTGATAACGGTTTTTTTTTATTCTGATATAAATATCTATAATAGAGTAACAATAATTCAATTAGTGGTACAGAAAAGTACGTGAAAGGTTTAAGTATCTATCTATCTATTAAAAATAATTTATAATAAGTGATTTTCTAACACTAACTTTGCATTGTGGCACAGTGTCTATAAACGGGACTGTTGTGGGTTTTATTTTTAAGTCAAAGTGCGGCGTTGAGCTCCACCTCCTAATATTTGGGAACAAAGTGTCTTAAGGTGACTGTCTTCCCTCCTCTTACCCTGCTACATTTGCAAATACAAATAATAATTTAAAAAATTCCGCTAATAATTTAATCATTAAAAAAAACTAAACTAAACTAGCTTCACGCTTTATCCCTAGCGGAGTAGTCAGAGAGAACGGAGCGCCAATTGCGTACGGTCTCTACATACCTCTTTCCCTCGTTCATCTCCTCCTGTCATCGACCTCTTCATACATGCTCTCCGGGGGGTCCTCATGCTTTTTACGTGACCTTCCTCCAGTGTCTTTGATACTGTTTTCGAAAGTCAACCGAGGTCTCGCCCTAATTTAATCATATCTACTAATATTAAAATATAAAAACTATATAATCTCGTCCCCATACGTAATAACTGCAGGATTAGGCCATCCACGCGTCGAACACAGCACTGTCGCTTAATCCGTTTGATTATATGTCAAAGTCTATTATCATATAATCTATTTGGTATGTCAAACAAGAACAATGACTGGATGTCAGAATATAATATATATACATATAGCAAGTGATATTAGTCGCTATTGTATTTGCTTGGTTTACTGTGTGTTTGTAATTATATTAATATTATCAAGTATACCCAGTTTGAGGCCAGTAGTGGCGCAGGGGCACAGGCGTGTGACTGCAAACGCGACAGGTTGGGATTTCGATTCCCACTCGAGGAGATGAAATATTTACTTAAATTTATATTTTCATGTCTTCGTTCTGGTGTCAAAGCAAAGCGCGGCGTTGAGTACGCCACTCAACAAACAATGCCTCCAGGATTCGGCAGAAAGTGGGGAACGGAGTGTCTTAACACTAGGTTCCCTCTGTCTAACCTACTGTGTATGGGATAAAGCGTGAAGCTGACTTTTACTAAATAATATAAATATCTTATAGGTAGGCATAAAAAATATAAAAACTGTTTATAATTCTTCTATGAACATTATTTACATTTTAATACTTAATTCCATTGTTCTTAGTTTTATATCAAAAATACTGCTTCGTAATATTGTAAACAAAAGCTCTTTTATAAATTACGACATGCTTCAAAATATAAAGTTCTGAAGAGATTAAACAGAAGATACTGTGTAAATATTTATTCTTTAAACAACTCCTTATATTAATTTTTGTAATTCACAAAAAACATTCAAATATAAAAATACTTAAAAAAAATATAGCGAAATTAAGAATTGTTTTTTTCAATATTTACAAAAGAAATTAGAAATTATTATGTTTTTTGGTTTTCTCTGTTTTAAAATTGATTTATATAAATAGTTTGCCGTTTTAATTTGCTTTTTAAGTTATACAATAAATGGCCTATAAACATTTCACTAATACTAATCGATTCCTTATATATATCACTTCCGCTTAATAGTAGAATATTTAAGTATCTATCTATATGTGTATGAATAATATATATTATATAACGATTTCTATAAGAAGATATATTTGCGTATGTTTACAACTTTGAAAAAGCTTCTTTATTTTTCTTTTCATTCTAGCACGTAGGTACAGACGACAGCATGAGCGATGACGTATTTGAAGAGGATACCCTGCGGGCACCTGCCCAGCGTGGCACTCCGTCACCAACCGGCTATAGGGACTATCGTCCTGAATCACCAATTCGTACGGCTATTGATGATGATGTACCTATACATAAGGTAATTTATCTCTAAGTAGTAAATGCAATATAGGTTGTGGGTTCCATCTCCACTCGGGGTGAATAAATTATTTTCACTTCTTAGTTGCGATGTTGAGATTCATCAATTAGCTTCCAACGTATCACATGCACAGATTGTGCATAATCGAGTGCGTGTTAAGTTTTATAATCACATTAGTAACAATACAGCTGGGTAAGGAGAGTGAACCTATTGTTAAGACACTCCGTTCCCCATTTTCCACCGAATTCTGGAGGCTTTGGGGGTTGAGTGGCGTCACTCAGAACGCGGGACGCCGCGCTTCGCCTCGAAATTAGAGCGAAGAAAATGACTTATAATACAAATTTTATTTTCATGTAGTCAAATTGGTTTTATCCTATTATTTTTCAAACATATTGTATACTTAACAAAGACGGTATACAGAAAACTATTGGAAATCAGATTTCAACTAAGAAATTATAGAGGACAAGTATAAGATACATGTATAAAACTATAGATTTTTTTTATATTAAAATTAAATAATGATATGATGATTTCATTTAAATACTATCATAGATTGCAGTTAAGTCATACGCTAAATAAATTACATTTTTTTATCAGCTTCACGCTTTATCCCGAGTATAGCAGGGAAAAGGAACCTAGTGTAAAGACACTCCGTTCTCCATTTTTTCGAGGCATTGCGTATTGAATGGCGGAACTCATCGTCGCTCTTTTTACCTTGGTTGGGTAACAAACAGCGAAGATATTAAAATATCAATAAATAATAATTCATTTCCACGAGTGGGAATCAAACCCATAACCGTCACGTTACAGTCACACGCTTGTGCCCTGGAGTCACGAGGGGGCTTTTATAAGAGACTTACTATATTTTTTTTGTACTGTAGATAGATAGAGAAGAAGAAGATTATGACATTTATGTATTTTTTAATTACACCTAACTAAAGTTACTTACTTGCCATCGAATAATTAAAGCAGGTAACTTACCTAAAGTTACCTTAGTTACTTCAGTAAAGACAATTTGAACTATTCAAGTATTGACATTATTGAGACGACGAGATTGTTCTGAGTAGTTTTCTAAGAGCCTATTGAGAGAAGCTTTTGAATAGTAGTTTAGATTTTCAATAATTTTATGTATATTTTTCTATTAAAATTGATTTTTTGTCCTATATAAATCATTATTTACTTAGGAAGTATAGATAGTAAAAGAAAATCTAAAATTAAAATATTAATTGTTCTCGATTGTAGAATCGAAAATCGAATTATTATTTATAAGTTGTATTAAGCAAAGGTAAATATTTAACTTAAATTATTTCTAAGAAGTATTTGTGACAGTGTTGGTTTTTCCTTGTGGACGACAAGTAGTTTGATAAATATACTTAGGAATATAAGAAATAGCTGTAGATTGATTCTATTTTTACCTCCATATAAAGTATATGTTAGCTTAACGAGATTAAGGTTGAGAGTGCTTATAAGATACCACAAATATTTGTTATCTGCCATATTATGCAAAACTGTAATATTTAAGAACCTATTTAAATAGAAAGAAACATGAAAATAAGTGAATTTTTACTAGTTTCTAACAATGAAACTGTTACCAAATTGTACCAAGAAACATTAATTAACTTAAGGTACAGTGGTTATGGGTTTAGTCCCCACAAGGTAGAATATATTAATTCACCGCTCTGGTAAAAAAAATGATTGTTGTGTTTGATACTCCATGCAATAAATAGATAATGTCTCAAAAATTGGGCGGAATGAGGAAAGGGGTGTCTTCGCACTAGGTTCCCTCTGCCTACTCAGATGGGCGATATAAAGCGTAATGCTAACAAAAGAACTTTAGAATATTTGAACCAATTTCTAATTTCTTTTTAGACTATACTTCTGGGTGACAGTGGTGTTGGCAAGACTTCACTCCTCGTACAATTTGAAACCGGAAAGTTTCAAGCTGGCAACTTCTCTGCTACTGTCGGCATCGGGTTTACGGTAAATATTCTTTTATATACCTCTCATTTGGTGCAACAAAAACGTTTTTGCACTTTTTGGAAAAAAATTGAGACGCAATCACAGCTTGTAAATAGTCTAATCGCATACATATATTACACTTGGTTTTTTTTAGATGCAATTACGTCATTGTTGCACCAAATGGCGATTTTTTAGTCAAGTATATTTTCTCTTTTCTATTACAGGCAAAAGAATGTCAGAATATGCCATTACTAAAATAAAAAATGTTCATAATTTATTGTGCATTTTTATTATGTTTGATTAATCTTGTAAAATTTTATATAATTTAGGAATTGTGTTTGTGTGATTTTCAATATTATTCACGTTTTCAATAAAACATTTTTTTAAGTGTTACTTTTTGTGTGTATCCTACTATTAAAAAAGCGCTAGAAAAAAGTATGATGAATTAAGAAAAAAGAAGAAGGACGGTCGGCCCTTGGACGCTTTCCAAAGAGAATGTTGTTCAAATTTTTGTACTTTTCCTTTATAAGTATTTTTCTTTCCTAAGTATGGAATAACACTTTCAAAGTGTTAAAAGTATGATGAAATTTTATCATTGACTCAATTAATATTAAAAATAATAATTAATAATCCGCCGAAAATTAAAAAATATCTAAATATTTGAACTTAGCTCATAAGATTACTTGGCTTGGCTTGTGTGTTGTCAATGCGGTAGTGGTCTCTCTATGGAGACCTAGCCACCGATGGCTTGGACAATTGTCCCACCCTCGGAAGAGTGTTTTTTTTAAATATTTTAAGTGTCTTTTTTTATAACAATTTATATTTCAAAATGTAAAATTTATTTATATTATCATTATCGTTTATTAATATTTTCATTTCTTCGCTCTGGACAAGGCAAAGCGTGGCGTTGAGTTCCACCACTCAACGCGCAATACTTCCGGAAGTTGGCAGATAATAGCGAACTGCGTGACTTAACTCTGGGTTCTCCTTGCCTCCCCTGAACAGCGTGAAGTTAAAATAAATATAAGGGTGTACACTTATAGCATAGAAAATCACTGCATTTTCCCTTTATTTACAACATTTAGAGACGTTGTATACTGTGTGAGATTGCAATTGCTGCACTTTGTGTAACTGGACCAGGAAAACGCTTACAATACAAATATAAGCATTTCCCTAGTGGACTTGTAGTGAATATCACTAAATATCTTACATAGTTTAAAGCTGGTCACAACTTTTGTGTACGGCTATTTACTATTGTAAAAGGTATGTAGGTACCTATAGTAGATATATATGACCATAGCGGTGTAGTGGCGCATCGTTGACTTTAAGTTTGATGCCTGATTGTTGTATGCCTTACTATATCATGTAAAAAAATCATAATTATTTAAATTTGGTGGAACTTGAAAAGCAGTGAATTTTCACTAGATTAGATATTTTACTCTAAAGAACCTAATAACCTAATTGAATGAACTACTACTACTGAATCTAAAACAAAACAAAAAGCCTTGAGTTACACAAATCGACATTCAATATTTTGAGTTCACATAGAATATTTTGCATTGACAAGTTCTGGCAGTCGACCATGCTGTAGATTTTTTTGGTCGGTGGTGCGAAAAATAGTGGAAGGCAATATATATGAAATATTCCTTTTATTGAAAAATTATTTTAAATTTAAAAGTTCAATAAATACAATACGTATACATACCTATAGGTACATATGACTATCAACTATCTAGCCATACTCACACTTTTCAGTGCTTTAGCTTTAAAATCGAGCGACAGTTGCTCAAACGGAATACAAGACGGCTAGTAATATCCGTAAAAACTCCATATAATAGATTTTTTCAATATGTGTAATGGACACATTTACTTAACAGTTTTCGACAGATTTACACAGTATTTTGTATTACTTTTATTTTGTTTACATTCAGTTAATGCGAGTAGATTTTTTTTATAATTTAATTATTGTTTTTGATTTATAGAGAATTTTAAATCTAGGGTCTAGTCTAATCTAGTGTAGAGCCACACCATTATCCGCTTTCCGCTTAAATATGAGGCATCCCGCTCTTACCAGAGTGTAATTGATTCCGCTTAGTTGGGATCGAACTAACTACCACCGCATTTACAAACGGACGATGTCCCCACTACTGATGGCTACTTTATTATGAATTATCTCATGTTATATACATATAATACGTAACGTTGTTAATAATTCTGATTATCATATAAAAGAAACCTTACATCTATAAGTAATTTGGTAGAAAATGTCCTACTTCCATTATTATTAAATAGTCGCGTATGATGTCGCAAGTTAATGGGATTATTTTATGATCTTATTTTATTATTATAAAGAAGCTCTCAAGTTCGCTTTATAAGCTTAGGTACGGTTTCTTTTATGCTTATATGAACTAAAATATTGTGTTGAGGCCAGTCGTCGGCTATGGGCACAAGTGTGTGACGCGACAGGTTGCGGGATCGATCCCCACTCGAATGAATTAAATATTTAATATTGTCATTTCTTCGATCCGGTGTCGAGACTAAGCGTTGATTTCCGCCACTCAAGGCGCCCGATGCATACATAATTCCGAGGAAAACGGGAAACAACACTAGGTTCCCTCTGCCTACTCTGCTGTCCCTGAGTGGGATATAGCGTGAAGCAAAAAAATGTATTGTAAATACGTACTAATAATTATGTCATCTACAACTGCACATGATAGTTTTTACTTGTTGATTACACTCTTAACCGGGAGAATGTTTAAAATATTTTCATATACGCAGTCCGGTTAAAATAATGTCCTTAGGCAAATGCACTTAATAAACAAAAAATCATGCCGAAATAATGTCCTATATAAATACATTCAACGAAACCAAACCAAATTCAGTGGACAACCAAATTCCAGATAATTCACCGCCAAAAAAAATAAACTGCCATTTTTAATATTTAATTATATTTTTAATCCTAGAACTATAGCCACATACAAACATAAATTTTATCATTAGTCTAATGTTAGGCAATGTTTTAATTTATTACAGATATAAATTATTATTTTTATTGAAATTGCAGTAAATCTTATTTTCCATTTGCGGTATTATATATCTACATATATATACATATATTAATATCTACAAAACTACGCAATTGAATTCCATACACAAGGAATAAAATAACTATTTATGATCTTACTTAAGATTATTTAAGTAGGTACATCTCGTTCACAGCAGCAGCAGCCTATTAAAATATTATGGTATAAAATATTATGTTTAGCAAAGTATCTAATTTCCAATAAACAAAAACAAAGTAAAGTTTGTTGAAAGCCCACAGCGTTTCCCTGTGCAGATACCTACTGCTTATTAAAAAAAAATAAAGATTTATAAAATATTTCTAAGTTCAATTTTAAATTGTGTATATTTTCTAAAGCTAATAAAGTTTAATATTCTCTAGTACTCATTTCGTATTAAGCAAATATACATTTGTATGACATAAAATATATTTTATTACAAGCTTTTATTTTTAACTTGCAATGTATGGAAGGAAGTATGTTTGTTTTATTTCAAATCTTGCAAGCTGGATTACAAGCACTTCTTCTCGTTCTGCGGAATTGAAATTTTGCCCACATGTTCAGTTTTGGTGACGATCCATGAATATAATAAGCATGACCTGATCTGATACCCAGGAACGGCTCCATTCAACAGATCTCCTCAACGGTCGACAGCATAAACAAGCAATTTTGTACACGTGTTTAACTATGACACTATATCGGGTGAGTTTATGCAGTAAGTAGCTCATAGTTAATCATTTGTTATCCTAGTCACTATTCTACCTACAATATGGAGTCCCACTGGCCAAGGTAAGAGAACGATGAATTCTTTATCATCATTTAGGTAAAGGTATTTTTTAAGGTATTTTTTTTCTTGTTGATTCCAACTAATTCATCGCCAAAAATATTAAACTGCCGTTTTTAATATTTAATAATATTTTTAATCCTACGACTGAACTATACATACAAACATCTATTTTATCATCAGTCTAATATTTTAGGCAATGTTTTAATTAAGTTATAAATTACTATTTTTTTATTGGAAAAAAACAGTAAATCTTATTTTCCATTTCCGGTTTCACGTTTCAAGTTAGAAACAGTGTACACAAACATACATAGAACAATAGGTAAGTATACCGTATACGTGACATTTGGAAATTCATCTAGCTTGGCTACCTTATTTCTGGATTGCCAAAAAGACTCCATCCCCTAACCGTCGTACTCCGTGATCAAATCCATTATCAGTATCGTATTCTCTAGGTCTGTTTCACCCGTTCAATTCAATTTGTTCGAAGTTTGCTCACCGGGCCATGTTATTTAAGCATATTTTATTAAAGATCTGGCCGGATTGAAATTTACCCTACCGAAAACTCGCTTTCGCTTATACCAATTTTTGTACCTACTCTTTAATCTCTTTACCTTATTAATAACATCTGAATGAATAAAATAACATTGTTATAATAATTTATTTATATGCCTATGGTTTTTTACATAAAAAATAATAAAATGAAATGAGAAATGATTATAAACTGACTTTAGACTATAATATAAACCTAAAAAATAAAATAAAAAAAAATCTCTACAATTTCAAAACGAATTCCGAACTAATCGAACATAATAAAAATAATAGATCTAAAGTAATAAATATAAATAACGATATTCAATCACTACACTAAAACCTATACCTCCCGTTGCCTGAGGCAGCAGGAGGCGGCGCGGGAGGGACACCAGCCAGGATTTACGAGCAGTCGCGACCCGACGTCACAGCGGACCGCTGTCCTCCCGCGGGACTCGCTAACGGCAACTTTGACGTTCACTTCCGGTTTGGTTTAAACAGTGTTTGGAGATTTTATAAGGCAAAAGTTCTTATTTTTTAGTGTTTTTCATTTCATTATAGTGTCACAAAAAATATATATATTTCTAAAAAATAACAACAAAAATATAATTTATAACGAATATAAGGAAAAAAAATATTTTATTTACAAATAATATATTTATTAAAAAATCAAGAAAGCAATTAACAGCACGTCGCTTGCAAACAGTTTCCGCGTTTTCAACTCAAATAAGCAATTAATTATTATATTTCAACGAACAAGATGGATTCGGGCGAAGTGTATTAATTTTATATGCAAATTTCGTATATGCGCTACACTTTGTGAGATGATATTTTCCAGTATCATTTGTTCTCTTTGTTTCATGTATTATAATTTAAAATGTTATATAGGATTTTTTAAGCATACTTGATTTACAAT
This sequence comes from Heliconius erato x Heliconius himera, assembly GCA_013421005.1. Classification (NCBI taxonomy): domain Eukaryota; kingdom Metazoa; phylum Arthropoda; class Insecta; order Lepidoptera; family Nymphalidae; genus Heliconius; species Heliconius erato x Heliconius himera. The sequence goes on from JAATLQ010034557.1 coordinate 12,381, forward strand.
TATATTATTAATTTATTATTTATATTTAATTAAGATTTATATATTTTTTTAATTTTGAACTGTATCCCACACACATCAAGGTAGGTGAAGAAAACCTAATGTTAATATACACCGTTTCCCTTTTTTTCGCTGAATTCTGAAGGCATTGCGTGTTGAGTGGCGGAACTCAACGCCGCTCTTTGCCTCGATACCTAAGGGAAGTATCGAGGCAAAGAGCACAAACATTTACAGTTACAAGCTTGTGCCCTTGCGCCACGACTAGCTGTGTACATATTTTAATATTATAAAGAAAATAAATTGCGTGATTTACATAATTCAGTATAAATAATAGGAAAATTAAAATAAAATTACCTTCAAAATAATATTGAAATAAAAAAAGATTTATGGAAACAGAACTATCTTTAGGTATAATGCTGTTGGAGGCCAGTCGTGGCGCACAAAGTGTGACTGTAAATCGACTGGTTGTGGATTCGATCCACACTCGAGGAGATGAAATATTTACTGAAATCTATATTTCGCTCTGCTGTCGAGGTAAAGCGTGGCGTTGAGTTCTGCCACTCAACACAAAATGTCTCCAGAAATCGGCAGAAAGTGGGAAACGGAGTGTTTTAACACTAGGTAGAATTTTTTTTAGAAGCAGGGTAGGGCTGCCTACCCTGCTTCTAAAAAAATTCTATATTAAAAATTATTATATAGATGCTCAAATAAATACAAATTAATTTTCCCTTAAACTCTAAATTACTTTAATGGTTCTAACACTTTAGAAGGGTGTTAAAAAGAGATAATACAGGAGTCACATGAGCCCCGCGTATTACGATACACGATGTTCGAACGCAATACAATTAGGGCTTGTCCTTGTCCTCAGCTGTGTGGGATTCGATTATAATCCATCCCTTCCATAAATCGAATACTTATTTGATTCGTTTTATAAATGAATATGTCTTTCTTAAAAAGCTCAATTAAAATGATAATATTACTAAAGCTATATTATACTAAGCAATATACTAAGCAATAAAATAATAATGTATTAATATTGTATCAATAAATCATTGAAGCCGTCGTGGTGCAGTGATACAGTGTATTTAAACGCGACGATTGTGGGTTCAATTTCGTACTCGGAGATAATCAACTCCTTCACTAGTAACAAGACAAAATTGGGCGTTAAGTTTCACCCTTTAACAACCAACATTGTTAAAATGGGAAGGAATGTGAGGCCCAGAGTGTCTTAATACTAGCTTCTCTCTGCTTACCCATGTACTTTGGAAGAAGAGACAATAAAACGCAAGTGATCTAATCAATAGTCACTCCACGTTGTATAATGGTCGCCCATTTTGAACTTAATTTAGACAGTTTAAATAATCAATATAGAAAAATACTTTTAGAAAACGTATAAAAATTTAAACGTAGCGGGATTGAACCCGCGCCCCTTCAAATCCCACCACGTCCAAATTTTTATACGTTTTCTAAAAAGTATTTTTCCTAAGTATCGAATAACATTTTAAAAATTATAAAATATCACTAAAATATCACAGTTATAAAATATAATATGAATAAAACAGATCATAACATTAGATACAAATTCAACACTGTGGTTCAAAGATGTGAATGAAAAAATAGACAATAACAACATTTCTACAGATGTATGTAATACGAGTAAACTGAACGGCACTTAGTGACAAGACTATCTCTGTCCTTCGCTTCCTGCCCTAAGTTGAGATATAAATCATTGAACTCAATGCAGCGAGGCCAGTGAAACGATTTATCATTAAACCCCAAACGGGTATCAAAGCCGCTACCGTCACGATTACCATCTAATACATAAAACGAGACGAAATAATGATTTGTCACTAAATTCTCATTGTCTAACTTGCCTGAAGTACCTACGACTATATATATTAGGTATTTAAGGTGCCTATAACCCAAATAATCATCTATTCGTTAAATTAATTCAGCTGAATATAAATTTACGATATTCTCATATATTTCATATATAAACAGTAGCTTCTGAAACCCCTATCCTTACGTGGTCAGTGAACCGTGAGACCATTATTCTAGTCAATAGTGCGAAGAGGTATAATATACTAACAACACGTGTATGTATAGGCACATATGTATGCTTCACGCTGTATCCCGCACACGGCAGAGTAGGCAGAGGGAACCTAGTATTGATACAAACCTTTAACCATTTTCCGCGGAATTCTGGAGGCGTTGCGTGTTGAGTGGCGGAACTCAACGCCGCGGTTTGTCTCCATGCCAGAAGAAATGAAAATATGAAACATTTCAATTCCTCAAATGGGAATCGAACCCACAACCAGTCGCATTTATAGTCACACACATGTGACCTTGCGCCACAACGACAACTGGCCTCAAGGTACGTATGAATTCCTTAAAATATCTTTAAATATTTATTCTGCTGTCCTATTCGTCTATTAAAGATGCCATAGTGGCGCAGCGGCGTAGCGTCTGACTGTAAACCTACTGTATGTGGGTTCAATTTCTACTCGGAGGAATGAATTATTTTCGCACTGGTAACAAGTCAAAGCGTGGCTTTGATTTCCGCCAATCAACACGCAATATATCGGAAATTGGGTGGTTAGGTTCCCTTTACCTACCCTACCTTAAGAGGGTCAAGCATAAAGATATAAAAAAAATTGATGTTACAATGAAAAAATGACAAAAAAACGGTGTGCATGAGACGTAGGCTTTTGATATATCTTATATTATGCATTCTGCAAGTAGGACGCGTTAGTTTTGTTTCATATTTTCTTTGTAATAAATAGTTAACAAACACGTTTGATATAGAATTTGTAGTAGTTATACATTTATCTTTTACTCTGATGTCTTGTCGGATTTCGGTTTGCTAAGCACGATAACTATAGCAATCCGGCAAAAATTTGGAGATTTCTGAACTTGATGGGTATATTAGGACGGCGTACTAATGATACAACCTTAAACTGCACGGATTTAGACCCGCTCAACAATTTCTTTGTATATATCTTTATATTCTGTGATGATATTAGATACAGTGTTGACAACTAGGAGTCTACTCTAGGGTCTAGTTCGTTATTAGGTTTTTCTAAAGTCTTCAACACAGTTGACTACGATTTATTAAATGCAATTTTAAAGTCTTTTAACATGTACTTCAAAGCTTTCGAATGATTTTTTCTTATCTTCACTGTCACTAATAGAGCATCAAGCTCGACGGAAAACTTTCGTCATTGTGCTATATCAACGCTGGTGTACCGCAAGGTAGTGTGCTTTCCCTCTTACTCTTTTCTATTTTCATTAACACTCAAGCTCACACATAACGTCATCCTACCACCTATTCCATCTTGCCTTTATTTACGCTGTAAATTAATTAAATTATTTCCGAATGCGAATAATGAAATTAAATTTTTGGGTTGTCAATTAAATAAAATAAGTCTTAGGTATGTGTGCTTGGATGGTAACTATAATCATAGCGAGAAACGTATGATGAAAAGAAATAGTAATAAGGGGAAAGCTGTGATAATGTAAAACCAAATGATCAAACCAAAATTAAATTTCTTCCTACACTTTTAATTTCATTGAACATGGTATTTCATCATACTAGATTGTGTTTACCACCTACATATACTTGTATATTAAAGCTACCTGATAACGCAATTCATATTTAAAATTTTATTGAAACTGTCAAAAAACAATACCCTTTCACGTACAGGCACAACTACAAAAAAATATTTGAAACTTTGCTTTTATTGAAATTAAAATAAGCAGGCAGAAAACGTACGAGAGATAAAACAATTGAAACGATATTATATAAAATACAGTAAAAATTAAACATATCGTCGTTCGTAATATTTTAAGAATAAGATCAATACAAATAAATATAGATACAGATGTAACGTCTGTAATAATTCTAAATTATAGACTTATGTATGATGCGATGACAGCTAATTATAGCAGAGGAAACAAGAAATTCCTTCTCCCTTATGACCTTTATATAAAAAAAAAATTATTAAGTGGTGGAACTCCACACCGCTTTTGACCTCGTTACCAGGGATTGAAAATATTAAAAATTTCATTCCCCCGAGTGAGAATCAAACCCGCATTCGCGCACTCTGCGCTACATTCGCACACGCTGCGCCACGACAAGCTCAACAAACAAGTTATTTTCGGAAATAAGGAAGAAAATCAAAATTAATTTATCGGCTGCCAGTATTATAAAGGATAAAGAAAATTGTATTTATTTCAATATTCTGTCGTCAATTTTTGAAACACGAGATGAAAAAATATTCAGAATAACATTTTGACAGCTATATCTACTTGTTGTTTTAAGCAATCATTTTGCGTTCCATCCCCATTCAAAGGATGAATTAATTATTTTATTTCTCAGCTTTGGCTGTCGCTCAACACGCAATGTCTCAATTTCGATGTGAGAGTGCAGAACAGAGTGACTTGACGCTAGGAGACACTCCCTATCTGTCCCTCAATATGCGGAATGAAGTTTGAAACTAAAAAACAGGACAAGCGCGAGTCGGGCTCCCCTACTGAGGGTTCCGTACAAAAAACTGAAGGTCTTGAACTTTTCTAAAATTCAAGAATGTGGATTCTTAGATGCTAGCTCCCAAATTACTCTACACATTTTTATACTCTACGGGGACTATAATCTAATGTTAAGACACTCCGTTCCCTACTTCCCTCCGAATTTTTCAAGGCATTGCGTGTTGAGTGGCGGAACTCAACGCCGGGCTTTTGCCTTGGTGCCAGAGCGAGGAGATAAAAATATTAAAAAATAATAATTCATTCCCTCGAGTGGGGATCGAATCTACAACCGTGGCGTGACAAACTCTTGTTCACTTGTACCACGATGGCCTTAAATATGATAATTTTTATTATTGCAAGCAAAGGGTCCACATATTGTTAGGGCAACACAAACTACGTATTGCATATGTATTTATATGAATATGGAAATGAATGTGACTTTATAATATTGTTCTCAATTTTAAGGATCACACTGAAACTTCTCTTATTATTATGGTGTGCATTTACTATTGTGTCTTCTTGTGGCAAAACCTATAGCAGACTTAAATGAGATTTGAACTTGCAACTGTTACAGTAGTTAGGCCGTATAACTGCGTTATAGCGTGTTGTATGATATTATCGTTTATAAATATAAAATATGAGAAGTGGAACAACATCTCTTTGACAATCCGATGGTTGTCAGTTCGATTTCGCTCAGGAAAAAAAAATCAGTCAATGAGTGCAGCGGCTGACAAAGCAGGAGAGAATTGATATTAGGTTGTCAGCGCCTACTCTACTTTACGGTAAAATTAGTAAAAACATTAGAAAAAAATTACATAAGGTACCTAATTAATTAAATAAAAATAATTCCTTATTAATTATATGTTCTATTAAACTATTAACTTTCTATTAACTTTTATGCAATATTAAGTATTTTCTAAACACCTTGCCTTATTGAAGTCGTTTCTGTATTTAAATGTGCGAGGTCTTCCTTTATATCCTTTACAAAGGAAGATCCTTTCATTTTATTTTCTGAGGCAAATCAAAGGGACATAAATGTGTGACTGTAAAAGCGACTGGTTGTGGGTTCAATCCTCCACTCGAGGAAAGAAAATATTTATTTAAATTTATATTTTCATTTATTCGTTTTGGTGTCGAGGCAACGCTTGAAATTTTCGCGTTGAATTCCAGAGTCAACACACAATTTCTTCAAAATTCGACGGAAAATGGAAAACGGAGTGTCTCAACACTAGGTTCCCTCTACCTACCCTACCGTGTGCGGGGTATAGTGTGAAGTTGATTATTTCTTTTTTAATTTCATTTCGTGTCGTTAGCAATAATACGATACCCACTTCAGACTTCACACCCTGCCTCTTTGATCTCAGGCAGTCGTACAATGATTAGATGAACTTATAAATACAAAGGAAAATATTTATTTTTGAGAAATAAGAATATAGAATATAATTTTAATTTAGGTACGTAAACCTTTTTGGAAATTCTTAAACAAACTTTGTTAATTTCTTATACTTAAATTATTATAATATTCATATCTTTTTAAAATACAATGATAAAACTCTCTATTTTAAGTCTTTCAAAAATGGGAATGAAAATATATTTAAAAAATACACCTTTCTGCTATAGTCGGTTGGGCTATTTTCCGATAGGCAGAGAGAACGTGGTGTAACACTTTTTGACCAATTTTCGAGGGAGTGATGATTTGAGGCATGATGAGAAGCGAAATTTAACGCCGCAATTTAACAAGAAAATGAAAATAATTCAAGGAAATCGAACACCCACCCTTTACTAGATACTTTAGGTAGTATATGTATAATATATATAATATTATCATAAAACCTATTAATTGTTTTGATTGATTTAATTTATTGGATATTTTAGCAAAATGTTGAGATCTTCTTCACATAATATTTTCTTTGAAAACGAATGCGAAACGATGGATAAAATACAACAGCAAAGTTTGAAACCTACTATGATTTATAGAAATATGTAGCGAAAACGTACGTATGACACGGCCTTTGAAACTTTGTTAAAACAATAAAAAAATGTATTATGTCCTAAAATGAACAACGCTTTCTACGTGAGCTTACACTTTTGTGATAAATTTGCAAAGTTTTTTTTTTAAATTTCTCTAGCTTTCGATTTAGTTTCAGTCTGTATGCGGAAAATGTTGTTTAAAATTTTAATTAGTAGATACACGTTAGTCAGCTCGTTTTGGGTTAACATAAAATTAACTGAGATTATGTTATAACTTTAAAAAAATATTTATTAGAGAAAATATTACAAAAATACTTTCAAAACCTATGTGCAAAAAATAAAAATATTTAAAAAGAACATCCATTACTATCATCTTTTTCTTCTTTAAATCGATTTTTCTTGTTCTATTTCTTATTTTATGTTTATATTGTACCCTAAAATATTGCAAACATTTGTTTCTGCTTTACCCTGTATCCCGTACGTAGCAGTAGTACGTACGTAAGCAGAAGAAACCAAGTGTTAAGACACTGTACTACCACTTTCCGTCAGTTGTGAAGGCATGACGAAACTCAGACGAGAGCGGGGAATTTAACATATTACATATTTTATTTCCTCGAGTGTAATCGAACCCACAACCTGTCGCGTTCACAGTAACACGTTAGTGCCGCTGTGCCACAATTGTCCTCAATATTAATATTGGTATTAGACACAATAGTAACCCATATATCAAAAAAAATAATCGCAAACTCCATTTTACCTCTTTATGTAGGTATACGTTAATTACATTGCAATCTCCCGACAGCGGCGACACGTGTGAAAGTTCATTTAAAAATCAATCAAGTTTCATAATTATTATATTTTTTACGAGCTTTTTTGCAGAAGGTGCCGGAGGCGGAGATTTTTTGTGAAAAAATGCCTTATTGTGGCTTATTTGTAAAAGATAGATATAGAGTGTTCCGGACTTTATTTTAGAAGTAATGAAGTTGAATGTTTTTGTAGTACAAAATACTTACATATATTCAACTATTTTTGCAGCGCACGCGCATAAAGCAATTCGTTGATGTTCATTATTATTGTTATTTCGTTATTTAAAGCTAAATAAGTATTAATAAACTTTGATGTTATATAGCCTATAGAACTTCTGGGAAATGCAGTTTTCATACAAAACAATAAAAATGTAAATCTGACCAGTAGTGCCCGAGATCTTAGCGTTTATAAAGTACTACTACTACTATTTTACTATTATATTATTTAATATATTTTTGCTTTCTATTCTCAATACTACGACAAAAAAAAACTAACAAAATTATGAGTCAGAAGCAGAATTCTGAATAGTTATCCTAAATAGCACATAATACTATATTTGAGAAGTTGAGGCCCCCATGGCCGTGGGCCACTGTAACACGAAGATTGTGGGCTCGATCCCTACTCGGGGAAATGTATTATTATTTATTAATATTTTTATTTTTTCGCACTCTCCACTCAACAAAAAATCGGGAAGCTGATTTATTTTTAACTATAAATTAATAACTCACGAAGCCTCTTCTTTCAACTGCCATTAATTCCAGTATTTGAAAAAGTCTGGCTTCCTGCGTAACAGTTGGTTACGACCTTACGGTTACCACTTTGAAATCTATATTGAAACACAGAGACAGTACACTCTTGGCGATGCCTGAGGTCGATTATGCGCTTAAAGAACTCCAATGTCCATATAACCACCACAATGCCGAACACTGCCCGTTTTCTTGCAAATAGGGGTAATGGAACTAAACCACAGCTGGTGTGGCATCTTTCCAGTGTTCAAGATATGGTTAAAAAGGTCAGTAAGAATGAGCATAATAAAAGAGCCCTGCAATTTCCACGCTCGGAATATTGTCAGGTACGACCGCCTCCTCTTGCGCCAAAGGCAATTTTGAGTTTCTTCAAGGGTCCTTGGCAATAGTGCCGAGGTTAGGCGTCGACCCAATGGTCGTGAGGAAGACTGCACCGGTGCAGAGTGTTCAGTAGCTCTTGAAAGTAGTTTCTCCATCTTTCATTCACAGAGGCATGACTACAGAGCAGCATGCCCTGGAAATCTATGATGCAAAGACATTTTACGATAACTTGCGTTGCTTTATTAAGAATAAATTAATTATTTTCAAGTCTCCGTTTCCGACAAGACAAAGTGCGTTCGTTAAGTTCCTCTAATCAATGCTAGCTATGTCTCGAAATGGGGAGCAAAGCGCTGGACAGACTGCCTTCACACTACTTTCTCTCTGCCTTCCCTTCTATGTAAAAAAAAGCTTGAAGCTGCAATAAAATACAAACGTACCTAAGTATGATAATGTTATTTGCATGACTTATTATAATTTACCCAAAGAACAAGTTTATTTCGTATTGCCCTTTGATTTATTTTACATTAGCATCAAAGAGATTTAAAATTCATAAATACGTTAAGCAAATACAACCTTTGAGTGGCTTTTAATCTCTTTGAATATAAAACTTTACTATTATAATAAGGTATGTTAGTATAGAGTTTATAGTATAGAGTTAGGATTATAGTTCACTTATATGTACATACTAGCGAATCACACGCGGCTTCGCGCGCCATAAAAAATATTTTTAAAACTTTACATAAATGCCTGTATTATTCTCAAGTATAATATAGTTTATATAACTGTATGATTCATATAAATCCGTTCCATAGTTTTTGAGTCAAAGTAAAATAAAAATCTATCCATACTCACAAACTTTCACATTTATAATATTAGTAGAATATTTTTTATGTGAAGAATTAGAAATGTCTGAGATCTTTTAAGTCGAAGAGAAATCTGATTTTTTTACAACTGATAGCGTATTTCAAAATATTAATAAAATTTGACAATATTTGAAAACTATACAAAATTTGCATATAGATTTATAAATCACTAACGTAGTTTCTGAGATAATCCAGAAAAAACATGAACTGGATATAATAATGATATTTTATAACAAAAGTAAATGAAATTGAAGTGAAGTATGTGTTGTGTATGTATGTACATGTAATATAAAGGTTTTTTATTATGACTTCCATTACCATGCAGACAAACTAGGCTCCCTTTGCCTATCCTGCTGAGCTGATTAGATTTTTTTTATTTTGATGATTTGCTAATAGAACTAGTAGGGGGCCTCGGTTGACCTTCAAAAACACAATATCAAAGATACTGGAGGAAGATCACGTAAAAAGCATGAGGACCCCGCGAAGAGCATGTATAACGAAGTTGATGTCAGTGGACGAGGCGAAAGAGGTATGTAGATACCGAAGGCCGTTAGGTTTCAGTTATAATAAACACATTGTAACTGTTATATCTAAAATCCATACACAAAAACGCGGTAAAATAATCAATTTCATCTCAAGCTGCAGCTTGTATGCTTAACCGTCACCGTGCATCTAATTATATGTCTAATCGCGCCAGTTACTTTGTTGTAGCGCCGCGCGCATCCCTATAATTAAATAAATTATTGTTCTATATCTTCATATTACCGTAATATAATATGGCAGTACAATTTGTAGTAAGAAAGGGAAAGTTTCATTTAAAAGTATTAATTAAAAAAATCCAAAAATCTCCATTATGATTCTAGACAGAATATTGACTAATAACAATAAATGGTATTAAATATGTATTTTCCAAAAGAAACGAATCCGAACTGCAAAATTCATGTATAATAAGCTTAATTAATTAAAGTTATTATCCTCATAGCGAATATTATTATAGTGCATTTTATTATTATTGCAAATATTTTAATGCATAAATTAAGCTTTATGGTTTATTTTTGCAGTATTTTTTATTTTAATTTTAATAATAAAAATATATTAATTACCAATTTAACTAATAATACCACTCCTAGAGGGCTATTTGATTTAGTTATTACCGACTACCTTTGCAAACGTAGATATAATGAGTTCGATTACAAAGAATAAATTCATTAATTTGTTATAGCTCATACTTCATACTATTTTGTCTACTTTGGTCAAATAGCTGTTACTAATCAAGTAGCTAGACGTCCCGAAAAATAAAGAAAAATAAATTCAGCTTCACGCTGTATCCCGCACACAGCAGGGTAGACAGAGTGAACCTAGTTTTAAGACACTCCGTTCCCCACTTACCGCCGATATCGGGAGGCATTGCGTGTTGAGTGGCGGAACTCAGCGCTGCGCTTTGCCTCGACACCAGAGCGAAGAAATGAAAATATAAATGTAAATAAATATTTCATCTCCTCGAGTGGGGATCGAACCCACAACCAGTCGATTTTACAGTCACGCTTTGTGCCTCCGCACTATGGGCAATTGAGGTCTGTATCAGATCAAAAATCGATAACTTTTTTATTTGTTAAGATAAACAATTGAATTTTTGCACAAGCATAAAGTATAAAATAGCGCTTTAGGTAACGTTCAGATATTATACTTTTATTGGAGTATATATATATTAAAAAAATAAAGAAAAGAATAAAATAATAATTTCCTTAGTCTACACTACTTATAGTAGTAATAAAAATGTATTATTAAATTAG
>JAATLQ010034558.1:0-23409 GCA_013421005.1 Heliconius erato x Heliconius himera
AGAAACTTTAACAAGTTGTCATTCTTAAACTACTGGTTCAAATTGACTGAAATTTTAAATATACCGTGTTTATATTATGCCTGATTAGTTACTGAAAATTCAGGTTTCTTGTTTTATCCACAACGAAGTTATAGGGGGTCGAAAATGGCCTGAATTGCTTCGAGAAAAGGATGGTACGGCCGTGCCGCTATTTTTTGCTCGACTTGGCGGGGGCACTGCCGTGCCCCCAGAAAAATAAAACTAAATGTTATATATACTGTTGAGGCCAGTCTTGGCGCACAAAGTGTGACAGTAAAAACGACTGGTTGTGGGTTCGATCCCCACACGAGGATATGAAATATTTATGTATATTTACCTCCGCTGAGTTCTGAAGGCAATGCGTGCTGAATGGCGGAACTCAACGCAACGCTTTGCCTCGACACCAGAGCGAAGAAATGGAAATAAAAATTTAAATAAATATTTCATTTCCTCGAGTGGGGATCGAACCCACAACCAGTCGCGTTTACTGTCACACTTTGTGCGCTAAGACTGACTTTTTCCTTGTAATTAATTATTACAGTATAATTATAATTTTCACCAAAAAACCAATTTGTTCAATTTCGACCGGATCTCATAATCAGAACCTAAACTTCCACCCAACTATTCTTGAAGTGTATGTATCCTTTGAGTTTTGGCGCAGAGGCACAAGCGTGCGACTGGTAACATGACAGGTTGTGGGTTCGATTTCTAAAAATATTTAATATTTTCATTTCCTCACTCTAGTGACGAGGCACACGAACTCAGAATTCGATGGGAAGTGGGGATCAGAACGCCTACTCATAATGCCTACGCTCTCAGGTTCTTTACTTACCCTGCTAAGTGTAGGTTCCAGGGTTTACGCTAACAAAATATAGAAAAGATAATAATAATAATTTCAACAACGCAGCTTTTGAATTCTTTCAAAAAACTTATACTTCTAACAAAGCATATTTTAATATTCCAGTCTGAAAATAAGAAAACAGTATTATATTAAAAGGGTCTACTTTGTGAGATCTCGAAATTCATTTAGAACGATGCAGGGAAAGGATAGTTGCTTGTAAGGAAATAAAAGATAGATACAGCTTTATTCCTTTAATAATTAAGTTCATTTTCGTTTGTTTAATATATCGAGGCTAATTTAAATTTCACATTCTGAAAAAGATGGACTCATTTTGCGGTTTTCCGAATCATTTATATTTTCAAAGTAAAACTTATTCTAGAAATTATAACAAGTTTAATTTATAACTACTAGACATACTAGCGAGCCTTTATAGTTTTGTGTCAGTACATTTCTATTTTGAATGCCATTTAATTTTCAGTTATTTTTTACTAAAACGTAATACGTAACGGTATGCGAGTATTTTGACTTTAAACGTGATGATTGTAGGTTCAATCCCCACTCAATTAATAAAACTAAATGTTCAGCTTCACGCTGTATCCCGCACACTGCAGGGTAGGCAGAGGGAACCTAGTGTTAAGACACTCCGTTCCCCACTTTCTGCCGAATTCTGGAGGCATTGCGTGTTGAGTGGCAGAACTCAACGCCGCGCTTAACCTCGACACCAGAGCGAAGAAATGGAAATATAAATTTAAGTAAATATTTCATCTCCTCGAGTGGGAGTGGGATCGAACCCACCACCAGTCGGTTTTGCAGTCACACCTCGTGCCGCTGCGCCACGACCGGCCTCTAAACTAAATGTTGTTTTTTTGTATTTCTACGTTATGGTAAAACAAAGTGCGGCGTTGAGCTCCGCTACTTAATAACAGGTCTCGTTTTCGGAAAGCAAGTGGAGACCGAACTTCTTTGGCCCTATGTTGTCTTAGTCTGTATACAAAAAGTATACAAAAGTTCATTATAAAATTTAATAATTTAAATATGTTATAATCATATGTGTATCTTTTCTTTTTTTGTTAGAGAAATTTTATAAAACGACAGATGTATAGGTAATATTGTAAATATTAATATCCCAACAACAACTGGTTGTGGGTTCGATTTTCACTCGAGGACATGAAATATTTATTAGAATTTATATTTTTATTTCTTCGCTTTGGTATCAAGGCAAAGCGCGGCGTTGACTTCCGGCACTCAACACACATTGCCTCCAGACTTTGTCGGAATACGGCGTGGAGCTGATTTTTTTTTATTTTATTAACAATACGAATTAAACTTAAAATATTTTAAATTATTTGTAATAAATATAATCACATCTAATTTCTTATCTAAACTACATAAGTTACCAAAGATACTTGAAACGCTCGACTAACTGTAACGCAGTTAAAATAGTTACGCTTATAAAATATAAGCACAGATAAAGTTGTTAAAAGCTTGTCATATGAAGCCGAACCCTTCTGTAAGTTTTAAACTATTTCATATAAACTTTCAAGTAGCTCCCACATTTAGCAAGGCTTAGTAAAGGGAAAGGGAAAGATGAAACTCCACATTCTCTAAACTTTAAAGATACCTTGTTTTAAGTGGCGTAATTCAACACCGCATTTTGTCTGTTCATAGAGAGTTGGCTACATTTTAAATTGGTGGAAAGACTAATTCACTCCAGCGAGTGGAAATAGAACCCAATACTACATTACACTTACAGACGGTGCTCCACTGTGCCACGATGGCGATGGAGAAAATAACCAGTTTAACTCTTTTCCCATATAGCTACAGCAGACGAAACTTAACATTAAGACACTCCGTTCTCCACTTTCCGCCCAATTTTCTAGATATTGCATGTTAAATGGCAAAACTCAACGCCGCGCGTCTGTGTAAATGAAAATAATTAATTCCGTCAAGCGAGAACTGAACCAACAACCGTCGCGTTTACAGCCCGACGCCGTGCTGTTGCGCACAACAGGCTCTACTCTCACAAAGAAAACTAATAAAAAAATCGAATATTTTACCCAAATCTAAAAAGGCCAAATTGCTGTTTTAAATATTTACTACTCTATATTACGTAATGGAAACGATAACCGAATGTAACAGGATAGTGATTGATGGCGTTTCACAGCGTCCTCCTGCCGACCAGTCAGAGATATGACAGACGCGTGTGAGTATCATTTCTGCTTAATGTGATAAGCTTAATTGTCTGTTTTATCAAAAAAAAATGTTAATACTAGTGACCAGAATAAGGCTTCGCCCGCTTGGACTATTATATGTTATAACCTAATTATAGTTTGCTAATCTACAGCCTATATGTTATTCTGATGTATAAACTAATTCATAGTGGAACCACCAATACATTTTTATATCTTGAGCGGAGATTGAAAGACTGAGAGTGTGAACCGAGAAAATACAAAAGGATAACTGTATGGTAATTGCGTCAATGTTTCATGTTCAACTATTGAAGTGGAACTAAATATTGAATAATATGGTCATATTTCCTCAATCCAAAAACGAACCTAATAATACATTTTGGAGACGTTCGAGCTTGTTTAGTAATCCAGTATGGGAAAAAGAAGAGATTGAGCTAACGATATTTTAGTGTATATATAAATTTATGGGCAATAAATTTTACCATCTCTTTACTTTCCCAATAGCAGCAATAAGCTTTTTATATAATCATTAATATACAACTGTTCAGTAGTTTAAAATTAATTTAAATTGATGCTCTTTTCATCACATAATATTTAAGTTTTTTTCGCCTGAATTGACATTAGTTTATCATTTAACATATTAAATAATAAATTAATTAGACAACCCCGCTAGAGATAAAACGTGAAGCTAGTAGTAGTAGTAGTTGTAATTAGTAAATCAATTAATTGAAATGTCCATAGTAGGGTTGTCTGAGCGAACGTGGGAACCCCGTGTTAAGTCTCTCCGTTCCCATTATGATACTTCCGTTTTCCACTTTCCGCCGAATTCTGGGGGCGTGTTAAGTAGCGGAGCGCCGCATCTTATTACCAGATCGAGAAAATTAAAATATTTCATTTCCTCAAGTGAGAATCAAACCCACAACCTGCCCCTTTTACAATCGCACGCTTGTGCCCCTGCGCCGGAACTAGTCTTTTTTTAAATATATTCGACATTTTAAAATATAAATAAAAGTAATATTTCTAAAAATAAAAATATACTACAACTTATATCTTTTTTATTATGTAACGCTTTTTCCTGTAGAAATTTAACGCTGAATACTTCCTCAATAAACGTCGTAAAAACATCACAAAATACGCGCCCCGAAATAGAACTCAATCGTTTTATTTTTAAACGTCTTGAATAACTTCAATATGTTGTTAGGTAAGAACGATATATAAATATATATAATACTAGGTGATGCCTGATTGATTTTTATAAAATTTAGGTGATCTCTTAGAATTCCACATCCAATAATCTATAGCTTGGATTTTATGTCATTAGAAATGCTCATCACACTGAGCAACTTTAACTATAGAGCATTTCTTATTTCTAATAGGGAACGTGCAGGAACTATTATAGGTGTCAGCGCTAAATCGACACACTACACTATGCGGTTAAGTAAAGGGCCGTTATCAGACCTTTCATCGAGCTTTAATGTATAAACCCATATTTTAAAAAACCGAAACCGGAACCTAATTTTATAAAAGTTATAAAATATGGGTTCTGGTCTGTCAATAATCTCTTCGAGCTCTTCTTAGCTTGTTGTATTTAACGTTGATGTCTTTCAATTCTTTTTAATTTTTTATCCAATTTATGTGATTTATTTTCTTATCAGAAAAAATATAAAAACGATGAACTGATGTAAAGAATTTTCAGATTTTTATCACCAATAAGTGGATACTGCAATGCTTCTACTGTATTTCTAGGAAGAAGCCAATCATATTGAATAATAAATAACGAACTGTATTACAAAACTATATTATTATCACTACTCATATTATTATTTTTTCTAAATACCTAAAACTTATTATGACGTATGCTTCTTATTCCGTTTTTTCATTTTTTGCGTTTTTCTCATAACTATGGTATGAGAATACTATTCTTCGAAAAATAATAAATTTTATGCCATTTGATTTACTTTCTTTTTTTGTGGATGAATTGGTACATCCAGAAATCACAATTATCAATAAATTACAAGATTCGGATTGGCGACACTATAGACGGCATAGTTATATACGCCTATAGTTTATCTAGTTCATTATATCCTATATCCCTCCTTTCTTTTTCTAATCCTTTTCAGTCCTAATTATTTGACAAAAAAGTTATATTCATTTTCTAAATACAACCAATAGTCCTCAAGATGTGCGCTTCTTTTATACTGTTTTAATTCATTATAATTTATATATATAAAAGGACTTGTGCTGACTGACTGAGGTAAGACGCATGCAGAGCCGTAACCGCTGATGGTAAAAACGTGAAATTTGGGCAGATGTTTACTTTCATATTCTGGACATCCACTAAGAAGGGAATTTGAAAAATTTTAACCCTAAAGGGATGAAACAGGGGTTGAAAGTTTGTATGGAAAAAAAAATAATCTGTACCGATTTTTATAAAATTTGAAATTCAGACTCTTAAAAATATTTCATTAAATACGTGTTTCATGGTTTTTAAGAATTTATCCCCTAAGGGTTCAAATAAGGGGTTAAAAGTTTATATGGAAAAATCTTTAAATTGCCACCGATTTTTTAAAAATTTTTAAAATATTTTATTGAACATTTGTTTCGTGGTGTTTTTAGAATTCACTCCTAATAAGCGGGCGAAGCCGCGCGCGCCCTCTAGTATGATATATAAATAACATGCATATATTAATTTGAATTTTAAACAAACAATTTGGCCACATTTATGGTATTTAAGTGATCAAAGTAATTTTAAAATAAGCATTTCTCTTTAAATAACATTTAAAACCAATCAGTCAATATAAATTAATAAACCTGTTACCAAAGACTATATATACTACTTCATTCCCTCTCCAGTATATTTACATTTACTTTGGCGCAAATGAAAGGGCATTCCGAATCTGTTCACTCTAAAACGTCACCCGGCGTTTATTTTCGTCGAAACGGACACAGAACTCAAAATAGAAAAGTCCACGATCTCTGTTCCATCGTGCAACACGCAGGCGGAACAAAATTTAAACAAATATATTATTAAAATATTTTATCACCATAGTGCTTACTATATATAATATTGAATTTTAAAAGTAATCGCGTAATACACCCTGTCGTTATGAAGTCGCGACCGCAAATGGCGGCCATATTGTTTTTTATTTGTTTTTACGTTGGCCTTTGTTCGGCATGTGACGTGGATATGGCTGTGTATAAAGTGACTATGAATTTTTTGTGGAGCGAAGAAACATTTCCGAAAGATTATCCGATGCACCGCCCGAAAGCTCAATGGTCGACTGTGTTTGGTTTGTATCTATTTAATAGAAAATTTGTATTTTATACAAATAGTGACTGTAATAAATTATTATTTAATATTTATTATATATATTTTTTTTAAATAAACATAGTAATTGTTATGCAATATTATATATATACCTATGGTAATATAAAAATTACAAAAAATATATTATACATACGTAGCATCTTATATTAAAAAAAACTATGTAAAATTAAACGAAATCAGCTTCACGCTGTATCCCGCATTCAGCAGGGTTGGCAGAGGGAACCTAGTGTTAAGACACTCCGTTGCCGACTTTCCGTCGAATTCTGGAGGCTGTGCGTGGTGAGTGGCGGACCTCAACGCCGCCTTTTACCCTTAAAACCACAAACAATCACCAACAAAGAAATGGAAATATAAATTTTAATAAATGCTTCATTTTGGTCATACTTTGTGCCCCTGCGCCTAAAATTAAACATCATAGAATAATAACAAAAAAGGCCAAAAGCAAACCTCTTTTTAATAAGTATTAAGCGTAAATGCAATTGCATGCAATTTGCAACTAATATTATTAAAATTCACACCCCTTATATGCAAATTACATATGTAACCAAACGTTTAGATTTCGCAACCCACCTTGACCACGTGGTCACGGTTGCATCGAAACGATCAACGATATGTAATCTAGAATATCGCCTCCCTTGACAAATAGATTAAAATTTTAGGATTATCCAATATAAAAAGATTTTAAGAAAAAGGGCCAGTCCTTCTTGCGATCATGTGATTAATGCACTCAGCCAAACAAACTTTTCAGTTTTATAATATTAGTATAGAAGTAAAGACAGAAGCCCGTACCCATTGTTATTATTAGCAACAGCCCCACAGGTAAGATACCGCAGCATCTTCGATTCAAAACATAAAACATTTATTCATCCCTTCTCCAGATACTATCAAAGTGGGTTTCCCCATCGCTCGGTGACATATCTTTTACCAAAGTGCTTTTAGATAAGATTATTGAATCGAAAACGATGTCGATTTATAACAATCCTTTAGAAAAGATTTCGAGATGAAGTTGTATTTGTTCTAGTTTGTGTCGCATATCTTGCATTGATAAAGTTTTGGGTTAAATTACATTATTTAATTCGTAATTCATTGTTATTTTTTTTTTAGATTTACGTAGCAGGGTGGGCATGGGGAACCTGGGAACCTAGTATTAAGTCACTCCGTTCCCATTTAGATTTAGACTATCCGCTGCTCACGTTCTGCCGAATTCTGGAGGCATTGGGTGTTGAGTGGCGGAACTCAACCCCGCGTAATTAGATAATAAATATTTAATATTTAATTCCATCCATTTCATTTGCACGCTTGTGCTCTTGCACCACAATAATATTTAAAAGTTTTTATTTTTAAGATAACAATTTGCGTAACGTATCTAGTTAAATGTAATACTTTATTACCAGCCACTTTCACTTATAAAATTTATTCATATTGGAAACTAACATTTTATATTAATTTATTGTATTTACTCTTGTTTAAATATAAAAATAATTTTATCACTAGTGCTTACTTACTAAGTATAGTGTGAAAAGCAACGTTTCGATATACCAGTCCATTTATTTGTACTATTTACTAAAATCTAAATGTCTGCCTGGCAATCATTGGTAGCTTAGGTGACAATATATTATTAAGGTGACAATTTATTATTAAGGTAGCTAGCCTGATGACGGAGCCGGGTCCTGAATAGTGGTACTCTTCGGACGTCACTAATAAACCACTAGTGTTTAGGCTTCAACAATTTATAGCTTCAAATAAATTTTATAGCATTTACTATATAATACTTACTACTTACATCACTGGAAATAAAAAAAATATGTTTTTAAATATTTATTATGTCAATGAAAGTGAACATTGGTTTATAAAGTAGAAGACAAACAAAGTTTTTTATTTAATCTGTTTAACACTATATTATAAAAAATAAATAACTATTTTTGTAATAAAATTTTATATAAAGGGAGCTAACAAAAAAAACTAAATATAAATAATTGTATTAAGAAACAAAGGTCTAATTTCCTTTATATAATTAACTAGGCTAGTCGTGACCAGAAAAACAAAAGAATTCGTTATATTATTAAATTACATGATAGGATACAACTCAACTCTTTGAATACGACGCGACGCTTTGTGTGAGGCATTTTGTCCTTTTTCCAAATCCTTTTGTCTGATTTCAATAAAAAAACCTGACAGATAGGGTTGGCGGTTATAAAAATTTTGAGAAAATTTAATAGTCAATAAGGTTTTATATGTAACACTAAAACCGTAGCTCACAATGTGAGCTGCATAATTATTTTTAATCTAGTGGAATCTGTACGGCGAAAAACTAAAAAAACAACACTTTAAATTATGAAAAACATTCATTAGATTAGAAATTTAAAAATTTAATATAATATTGAACTGTCACAAAAATTATGAGTAAAGCTAAAGATACTTTTAAATAAAAATAGTTCAATACGTTCCATTCATAAATATATGATAAATTGATTTTACAAAAGGAGCCGATAGCAGCATGCAGGTACAAGTCCAATTTCTCTTTCGTGACCAATCTTGTGTATTCTACGTAAAATGTGACATAAGCCAGGTATTTTCTGATAGGAAAATATGAAAAACGTACTACTAACAGGCTAATTGAGTAAATACGAATAAGCTAAGCAATATAATAAGCTTTGATTTTGACATTTGTGTTGGCAACCCTCATACTGTATTTCACTGAACCTCCAAGATCAATGAGAAAAGGTAACCCTGTGTGTTACACCAAATAAAATTCGTATCAGAGGATGAATTTCACGTACTATGGACTTTCCTTTTTTCGGGTCATTCTGATTCGTTTCTATTCTACACACTATATAAAGTACTTGTACACTTTTATTTAGTTTCACGCATCCTGACAATAGCATGGTACGCAGAGTAAACCTAGTGCTAGGACACTCCGCTATTCTATTGCATAGTAGAACTAATGTCGCATTTTATGCAGACTTAAAGACTTAAACTTTATGCAGACTTAAATTTTATGCAGACTTATATATCCAGACTTAAAGAGTAAATTAATAAATAATTCAAATAAAGTCATTCTTCTGAGCAAATGTCGAAGATCCAATAAAAATAGCGAAATTTGAATAAACACTTCAACATATTATCATCTAGAGGCCGTCGACGTCGATTCGAATTCCACTCGGGGACTCGAAGCGTTGTCTGCAACTCAACATGCATGTATCTTATATTGGGTTGTGCGCGCAAAATGGAGTGTCTTAACACTGGGTTTTTAGCCTAGGCTCTATCTTGCGATATGCGGGAAACAAAACATGCGTCTATTTTATTAGGCTATTTGCAGTGCACAATGTACATACATAGAAATAAGACGCAGATGACTTTAGATATGTTCAATTTACGATCAACCTATTTAATAATAGCATTCCCAAAATACACCGGTCAGAGACCTTTAGCCTAGTAAATAAAATCATCGCTAAGAATTCAATGAATGAAAATGCTTTATTAAGTTTTTTTAAGCTTGCGCTTTATTACGCATATGGCAAATTAGGCAGAGGGAATCTAGTGTTAAGACACTCCGTTTCCCTTTTAATTAGACATTTTTAATTAGACACAGAGACACGACACTGAATACTCGGAAATAGATACCTGCAAATAGAAATAGACAAGACAATACACGGAAATAGATACCTGCAAATTTTTGTAGCCGGATCTTAGGGTATAATGTTTACTTCATTTTTATATATGTCTTAGATGTACCTATTAATTGAATAAGGATTTACTTAAATTATAATTCCACTACTCAACATCCAATTTCTTAAGAATCATATTATTATTTTTATCAGGTCAATCCCACAACAGCTCCTATCAACTATACCACGTGGGGGAAGTAGTCAGACAATCAGTTCGTAATTTTGCTGAATTCGGTAAAATAGATGAAATGGTGGAAGAAGGAGAGGAAGATACAAGAGTTTACGATCAGTTTTCAGCTCCACCCATTAGTAAAGGAATTGGGGTGACAGAAAACATGGTGTTTGTAGATGGGGACCATAGCCTGGTATGGATCTTTTTCGTATTTTTGTATTACTGATAGAAATAGTTTAATTTTATTGGAATAATATAATTGAATAATATGTATATTTTTTAAAATTTTATATAACTTAGAAATTATGCTTTGAGATATTGAAAGCAAAAAAGATTGAGGGCGGTAAGTCATATCATTAGGCTTCTATCTCTGCCAAAGCCGTAAAATGGGATGAAAAGTGATGAAATACAAAACTTTTCTTTTACTGCTGTTGAACTTTGATGATTGCATAAAAGTATAAAAATAAAAATATATATTTATAAAAGTTCAGTGTACATTCCATTAAAAATATATTTTAAAATATTCAATTTGTTAAAAACATGTATTCATATATGTATCAAAAGAAACTAAAAACAGCATTTTAAATGTACGTACATAGAATATATTGAGAAAATTCAATTTATTATCAGTGTAACATCACAAACAAACATTTCAAAAGCAAAGGCTATCAAAACAAAATATAACGTACACAGCTACACAGCACAGCTGTGTCTGACAGAAAACGCTATAGTTATAGGTTCGATTTTTGGTAAGACAAATTACAGTGATAAGTTCCATCACTCAACATCGAGCTTGAGCGAAAGCGGAGAACGAAGTGTCTTAACACTAGGTTCTTTTTAACTATCCTCCAATAGGCATGAAGATGAATATCACACGTATATATGTAGAAGGAACTTAGTATTAAGGCATTCGGTTCCGTAGGGAACCGACGATAAAGAAATATTTAATATTTTCATTTCCTCGATCCGATCATTTCAAGATATAGTATTTTGAGTGGCGGAACTCAACGCCGCACTTTGTCTTGTTACCGGATCGAGGAAATGAAATTATTAAATATTTCTTTATCATATCTTTCTTCACAGATTTCAGTTATTAGCCGAATTGTTCCATCTCCCGATTGGTTCGTGGGTGTCGATAGTTTGGATCTTTGTATAGATTCGACGTGGGTGGAAGAAATTACTCTTGATGTGAGTAAATTATATATTCTTACAAATAATTGGTAGAATTTGACACGAAATGGCGTCAATATTAACATTATAGTAATTATATAATTTCACATGTATTAGTTGGAAGTTCAATTTGAACCACGGTTACGTTTATATCAATATGCGTAATATTACAAGTTAAAGACTTTGTTTCGTTGCTAATCTCAGTAACTCAGTAGTTACGAAGATTAGCAACCAAACAAACACTCAGTAACTCGTACTCACAAATCTCTACTTACTGGGATTAGCACAGGTAATAATTTTTCCGATCTGACATTCAATTCGAATATTAAGTTATATCAAGTTATCTCTGTCACATAGCATAATTAGTAGATGATACATAAAGTAACAGCAACTGCTAAAAGGCGATAACTTTAAATTTACGGACGGAGATCGAAGGGGCCCCCAGACCCACGTCAGTTTTGCTAAAAACTGAAACTATCAGGATTATAAGTCCAATACGTAGTTAAGACGGTATGCATACTTACTGGCATTTCTGTCTGTAAGGATGATGATCGGATTGGTGGGTGCTTATAAGGGGTCTTGGGATCTTGGGCTATTAGGAAACTATGATAATATCGCAATAGAAACTACGTGATATGGCTTTTTTAGATTTTGGAAAATATTTTTCTGTCTTAGATTTATATTCTGCAACTTTCGATTTTTTACGCACTATAAAAAAATCTAAAGTTGCAAAATTTTAGTCTTAATAAACGTGACACACAAAGTCTCAATTCGAATGGAAAATGGAAAACGGTGTGTCTCGATGTCAAGTTCTCTTTCTGGCGGTGGAAAAGCTTGTTTGGTTGAACTCTCTAATTTCAGGAACTCTAGTTCGAATTGAAAAAATATTTTTGTTTTAATAGACCATAAATGCTATACCTAATATGTAGGTTATATTATATCATGTTCTAGTTATCGCCCCTAGACGCTGGAGCTGCAAGTGGTCTAACATTCACTGCGCCTCGTTGGGAAACGTCCCCTCCTGCACCCGTTACTAAGCATGGACCTCGAACCCCGAACCATCCTGCTGCTGGTTTTTACTATCCAGAATTGAAAGAACTACCCAGTATTGCTAGGATTGAATTTACTAAGGTATTTTTTCTTGTAAAATTAATCTTTATTTTTCTTTTTAATGTTTTCATCTTTAACATTAGTAAAATAATATTTTTTTATTTTCATTTCTTCGCTACCGCAACAAAAGAAAGCACGACGTTGAGTTACACCATTCAACACGCAATGTCTCGCAAATTGGATGAAAAGTAGAGAACGTCTTAGCAATAGGTTTATCCTGGTCGGTTTCCAGGAGGCGAGGGTTCGAGTCCCGATACGTTCAAATTATTTACACGTTTTCTAAATAAGTAGGTTTACCTTGTCTATCCCACTAAAAGCGTAATATATATGTGAAAGTAATAAAAAATGTTATTTCTTATTTATTAATGTAATAGCTATTTCTTTATGTAAAATTTTAGATCAAAGAATATTCAACGAAAGAAGTAAACGATTTAGCAAGAAAAGAATTGTTACTGTCCATCAAAGAGAAAGACAAGCGTAAAGGTTTACCAAGAAGAAAGGTAAACCTTCTAGAAGACTATGAAGCACAGAGAGATTTTACAACCAAAAATTATATGGACAAATTAAAAGATTTAGAGGAAGATGCCGTAGGAACTCCAAGATATAATGTGCCAGACAATAATGTTATAGTAGTAACTAATTCACCGTTCACGTAAGTAAAAATATATTTTTTTGGTACTTGTACCACCGAAACTACAGTTTGGGTAAGGTCGGTTGTTTTAAAGTTTTTTAAGCTAAATACAGCCAAATCTGTAGTTGCGGTGGAATTAATAATACTGTGTGTGGGATACAATGTGCAGCTGATTTTTGTTTTAATATAAATAATATTATTAATATATATACATTTATTTATAGATGTACAAAAAATTGTGCGCGTAAAAATCGATAAATATGTAGATAGCATCATATTTTGACCGACATTAGTTTTGACATTGAAAATAAAATATTTATATATATTTTTAAGCTAATCTTGACTTATAAATTATTATTATCAGATAAATTTGTTTTTCAAACACAAACACAGTAGGCAATACTCATTTATTTAATGAAATTAGGGATCAAGTATCATATTGTATTATTTGACAAAAAAAACAGTTTAATATTCATATCACGCAGTTCATAAGAACTACAAAGGGTAAAATGGTAATTTTTTTTATTCATAATTCATTAACATTTTCATATTCATACATCGCCTATTGAAGGACAACCTTAGTACCTATAAACTTTACTTTTTTAAATATTATTTTATTTAGCTTAAGCTATATATATTTCCGCAATAATCCCGTCGGATAGGCAAAAGAAACGTAGCATTTAAGTTACTCTCCGTTCACCCAATTTTCGAGACTACGTATTGGCAAAACGCCAAGCCAAGCCTGGTTTTGTTAGCTGAGCAAAGAAATAAAAATAATTTATTCTTCCAAGTAAGAATCGAATCCACAACCGTCTAGTTTACAGTCAGATACTGTGAGTATTAATAACCGCTTCAGTATTTACCTACTTGATATTATTTTATTTTAGTACACCAGTACAAGAATTCGATAGCGAACTCAAGAGTATGGACGATGTAGTTCTGGCTGTAGCTAAAGGCAGGAAATTTGGTCTGGGGAAACATCTGCCTAGACATTTTAGGTCTCGACTCCACCATGCTGTTAATAGGATTCAACGTAGGTTAACTACTATTTTATTGTTTTGTAATTTATCTTTACACATTTTAATATTTTCCAGTTTTTAAATGTTTTTATTTTTGTAAGTATTCGACCCTTCAACTAACGCTCACCAACTCCCCCTGCTTCCTTCCTTCTACTCCGCGAGTGTCGTTTTGGACCCTGAGTCCAAAATACACGTATTTAATAAATCTAAGTCGTATTTGTTTTATTTCCTAAATATGTGTTGCTAAAATATTTCTTTAATTAACTAATAAAAATAATATATATATAATGACAAAGACAACATTTTCTTATGACAGTATTAATAGACTGTATTTAAATAATAATGTCATTAATATATATGACAGAAAATCAGATATAATAATAAGATAAAAAGTAAATAATATTTCTTTTCATAAGGCAATGAACACTTTAAGAAACAAATTATATTTTCCCATTATTTCTCTTTATTTCTTTACAGCTGAAGACTGTCTAGTGTCAGAATGGAGTGACTGGTCACTATGTTCAGTAACTTGCGGGTTCGGTAGTAAATTCAGAACTCGTACAATTGTTAGAGAAAGACACAGTAATGGCCGCGACTGTCCTCCGCTGCAGGAGAGACGACACTGTGGCAATGTCAATTCTTGTACACATATCGATTATTTTGAATGGTAATTTGTTTATGGAGTTACATAGTGATAAAATTTTATTATGATATTTTGTTTATTTTTGTCCTGAATTTACCTTCAATTATGTAAAATAATGCGTATTTCATAGGACCGCGACTGTAAATTTAAAGGTTTTAATTATTTTCAATTTCTCGTTCTAATGAACTAAAATACGGCGTAGAGTCAAAACTGACAGCACTCGCAACGTTTGATTTCGGACGGATAGTGACAGAGTGTCTTGGGATACTAGGTACTACGAACGGGAAGTGAGGAACGGAGTTACAGGCTAAACATTGAAGCTGAAAAATAAGTTCTAGGATATAACATTTGATACATTTTAGTAAGGCAACATTATGAGTAGCGGTTTCAGCTTCAGGGATATATAAAGTTTTTCTTAAGCTCTGGTAAAAGACAGAAAAAATATATATATTTCATTTGATTTACAAAATTTTTTTTATAAAAGATATTTTATAAAAACAAAAAACCAAACCAATTGATATTTTTTAAAGATTTTTCCCTTAAACTTTTATGATAGATATTTGTATATTATAATACATCTTAACTTTGCTTCACGCTGTATATACATGTGTATGTATAGAGAAAACGAAGATATTTTCTTTCAGCTTCACGCTGTATCCTCACACAGCAGCAAGGCAGAAGGAACCTAGTGTTAAGACACTCTGTTCGCCACTTTCTGCCGAATTCTGGAGGCATTGCTAGTTGAGTGGCAGAACTCAGCGCCGCTCTTGCCTCGACATCAAAGCGAAGAAATGGAAATATAAGTAAATATTTCATCACCTCGAGTAGGGATCGAATCCACAACCAGTCACACTTTGTACCCCTGCGCCACGACTGGCCTCAATATATTTGTTTTTTTAAATATATTTTAGGTGCAGTTTTTGTAAACTTTGCAAAATCTTATTTATGTACGAACATCCCATCGTAAAGGGGCAACTTTATAACGGTCCGGCCAATAAAGTGACACTGGTTTCGAATCAAAATTTAAATATTTAATGGCGTCAACTCTACGCAAACAATTCATAAAATTTTGTAATTATTTTTACTTTTAAGTGGCTTTTGGTAGTAAATTAATTATTATTCACGTCTAAGGTTGACTGAAGACTGAAACTGTAAATAATTATGGTAAATTTACGCTTAAGTTTTTTTCAAAAAATATTTAGATTTTTTATTTTCTCCTACCTTTCATTATAAACAAGGAGATCTTAAGTGAAATGACCACTGTTAATTCTCTTGAAAATTTATTGCGATAGATCACATATACATACTCAATAAATACCGAAGCAGCTGCGATACATGTGAATCGATACTAAAATTAAACTTTACGCTTTTTATTCCGTTTAACAGGGGCAGTAAAAACCTAGTGCTAAGACACTGTACCCTCCACTTTTCGCCGCTTGGAGATATTGCGTGTGAACTGGTGGAACTCAATGTCGCGGTTTTTCTTCTTACCATAGCGAGGAAATGAAATTACTTCATTCCCACGAAAGGAAATCGAGCCCCCAACCATCGCACTTACGTTTCCATACGTTACGAGTCTATATTATCGTTGCACCACATAAGCAAAAAAAATCACTTTATTCGAAAAGTTATTGAAATATAGCACTAGCTTTTTTAATATATATTTGATAAGAAGCAACATAGACAGAACATCTGGTCTGACACACTACAGTTTTTCGTTTCCAATATAATATGAAGATATCGTAACCATTCCATAAATCATGTAGTACGAAAATTTGTTTTATTGGATCATGTTTCAGCCATCTTTCATTCGGGAGATCACAAAAAGTGCCTACTATTCTACTTGTAGCGTATTTTTTCGATCTCTCCCTAAAGCTCAACGGCTAGAGAACATCAATACTTATTCAGTATTAATATTATAATAAAAACTTCCAAATTTCCACAAACAAAAATTTCCAAATTAAGAGCTCTATTTTTCATTTTCTTTTTGCTTAATAGTCAGATTTTATACAGATTCGACCAAGAAAATCAAATAAAAATAGCTCCATTTTCCATTATCCGCCCATTTAGAGACATTTTTCTATTAAAAAAGTCTTTGGAGCACTAAGAAGTGTTTGGGAGTAAGAGCAATGGTTGTGAGTTCGACTCCAGGCCGAAGGAATTAATTATTCAGATTTTGTTAATTTGACGAGAAGATAAAGCCAGTCATTGAGTTCCGTTACTTAACACGTAATGCCTCGAAATTAGGGCAGAAAGGGTGGAAAAGAAATGATTTAATTCTAGATTTGGTCTGCCTATCTTGCTATATGCGGGATACAGCGTGAAGAAACCTAACAAAAAATAACGTAAGGTTTGTTTTTGCAACTGTGCCTATTCAACTTCTTATAGAATTTATTCCAGTTTGCGGAAATTAAAAAAAAAATAGTTATACGCCATTTGGTTATATAATTGTTTAACATATTTGTATCAGGTCGACTTGCAATTAGATACCTATGAGTCATACTAAAATTTAAGAAACTACCTGAATTAAAACCACTTGTTACAATTGTATCATCATATAGCTTAAGTGATAATACAATAATATGGTATCAAAGAACTGATCTGCTGATGGACGCAGGGACTGAATAATGGATATCTTCAGAGGTTAATAGTAAACCACTCCAATATACGCTCATATAATTTACAGCTTCGAGTACATTCTATAGTGTTGTTTTGACTGCACGATAAAAGACTTTTTTAGTTTAATTTCTAAATAATATCATTCCCGTATAAGTGCTACCTAAAAGCCTATGCTAAGTTGCTAGACGAAGGAAGCAAGGGTCGAAAATCCTAAAAATTAAACATAATATAATTAACCACTCTAGGTTATTAAACATACAACCACTGTGTTTCATCAAACACAGATATTCCACATACAAACTACTTTCCAATATTAAAACGTATAAATTCCATTGATAGTGTAAAAATATCATGACCGTGCAGTATTGTATAGCGAGTGGCCTCAGGGCGGAGCGTTCAATAGACGGCGGCACGCCTCATTTGTATTCGACACGTGATCTTAGCGAAATCAAGGAGTATGTGATTCGATTTCTATACACTTAAGTAAATGTCCCGAGGAGATATTTAAATTTGAAAATATATAAAAAAATGTAATAATATTAGCAATTATTAAATTATTAAATGTTACATAAAAAAAGTAATTGGGTAAGTTTATAAGATAAATATTTAATATAAAATTATATGCGGCCTAAAGATAACAGTAATGCTTGATAAAAAAAACTTCTTCTTACTTATTACATCAAATATAGTTTTTCATTTCTAGTAATAGCATATCTTCATATATATCGGGGCCACTTATTCGGAAACATCAATAGTATGTCGTCGCGGTCTCCATACTAAACAAGCTATCTCGCTGTTCGCTGTCTTCTCAAAATTTACACATTTGACATGTTCATAGTGCCGAAACCACCCCAGAATTTTACTAAAATTAAAACTGAAAAGTTGAAAAACTTTTCTCCAAAAGATCCCAAGGAAATGAGGCCGTCGTAGTGCAGGGACACAGCGTTTAAGTGAACTTTGATATGAATCTTCGGTACGTAGGGGACAGATGTCTTAACACTAGGCGTCCTCTGCCGAACCTGTACTTTACATGGGTAATTGAAGATAAACGATAAGTTGCTAAAGCGCGGCGTTGAGTTCCAACATTCAGCACGCAATTCAGAATTTGGTATAATTCATAAAATATGTAAAAATACATAAAATATTTTTATTCAATAATATATCTACATATATTAACCAAAAACAACATTCTGACGGTAATTCAATGCAGTGAATTAACAAGTAGTTCTAGGTGGAGTTAAACAGCAAATATATTTGAAATTATCATATAAATTATGTTGTTAAAAGTCGCTTTATTCGTTGGTTTGCTTGAAGCGGTTGTTAAGATTCTAATCTAATTAAAAAGAAAAGAAAAATATTTTATAATCATAAGATGTTCTAAACATCAAACGAAATTAAAGAAAAGTAGATTGAAAAATGACTTATATTAAATTTCCACTGGTTACTCGGCATGATATAAGCTCAAAAAATAAAATAAAGAAAACCAATTTTTCCGTTTTACCATTTTTATTGTTTAGTTTACAAAAAAATTGTAACAAATAATTCCCACTCCATTCCCACATATTAATGCAACATCTCAAAAATAAGGGCGGAAGGTAGGGAACGAAATGTCTCAACACTAGGTTCCCTCTGTGTACTCTACTGTATGCAGGATACAGCGTAACGTAAAAAAATTACATACTACACAAAATAAACAAGTACATTATATATTTACACGCAATACGCGATATATAGAACTAACCATCGAAGCTAGAAGTGTGAACAGTCGCCCATAGTCTACGATCCGCTTACATTTTATTGTTTTCCAATTTAAATTGTATATTCAATTTCTGGTGTACGGTAGAAATTTTGCTGTGAGACAAATTAAATGTTCTATATATAGAGTTTAGTACGCTTTTATGTATTTTTTATGCTGAAACGTTTTCTTTTAGTGTCTTCTAGTAGTTACCACGACTGAATGTAAATTATAGTTAAAAAATATTGTTAAAATATTGTTTATTAAGTAAATGACTAAACAAAATCTAAATAATAAAATAACCAAATATTCCAAACAAAAAACGAACAAGCGCGTCAAGTCAACTCGGACACGCCTACCGAGACATCCATTTTTGTACGCCTACTGTACAAAAATGGAGGTCTCGGGCTTTTTCTCAAATTCAGGATTAGATTAGCCAAAGGAATGGGTCATTTGATATCTCACTTGAACTAGCTGCTTTAAAACCAAATTTTTCCCCCTTTTTAAAACTATTAGTTTTTAGGATTTAACCATAAATATATAGTTTAAATTTTTGTTCCTGAATTAGCACTACCTATTATATAGGCTGCATATGCTAGCTGACAAATTTCATAATTCTAGGTTAACAGAGTACTTTTGACTCTATTAATTTTGATTCCCTTTATAGTGACGAAAAACGCGATTTTTGTATATAAACGACATATAAGAAATATAATGACCCAATTAGTTGAATTCATTATACGATTTAATATTTTTGCCACATACCTTATTACCAAATTAGCCTTGCCTAGCTAGGCGGTAGCTTTATGTTCATTTGAAGATTTAAAAGTGCTTATAAGTTTATTATTTTGAATTTTAGCTGAAACCGTTCATTTTAGTTGATCTCATCGTTCTGTGTAAGAAATAGATGGTTTTTTTTTTAATCTTAAAATCTTAATATTTAGAAGTTCAGGACCAGTTGAGCACTACTTCGCCAATATCACATTGCATGGAGAACACATAAAGGAAGTTTTAGGGTAAAACAGAGAGCATGTTACAATAATATATAATATGAGATAATTTAACAATATATTGTAAATTCAAACGAAACCAGATGAATGGATATGTTTCGACAAAATGCACTCCACATTCTATTTACATCCGCAAATTCTTAAGCTTTGCTCGGAATAGGCAAACTACAAGGTTACCGCACATCATCGCATCGAAAATTTTCAATTTTCCAATACATTAGAGATGGCTACGCGTCTAGGGGAACTATCTTAGGGCGTGTTCAAAATACAACCTTACTTATTGTAAAATGCTTGTAAAATTTAAAATTGTTTTTTCTATTTTACTATTTTAGCAAAATTTTAGACTACCAAAGGTTGTTAGTCTGAAAACAAAAAATTTTTTACAATTTGTTTATTAAATAATTATCAGAATTATATATTCATCTGCAATTAATCAATGTTTTTTTGTTATGAAACTCTTTTTTTAATCGTAGAATTTTATTATCAAAATGATAAAAAAATTATCATAAGCGAAAAATTTAAAAATTATAATATTTTCTTGATGAAGATTTTCAGAATATTTTAAAGTATAGCATATAGACAATGAGCAAGATAAGTATAATTATGTAATCGTATGGGCAGATTAAAATTTTATTTAAAAATAAATTAAATTTTCTCTAAAAGCATTAAATTAAAATGTGGATAAAGTTTTAAAATATCAAAAAAAACGTAAATCAATTTAGTTAAAACATTCTATTGATTTAAAAATGGTTCACTATGAATGAGGCTCTATGTGATTGATTCCCTTGCCGTAGCGCAGATCCAACACTGATTGATTGTTTAACGGAAAACACAAAAATTCACGATAATACGAGTATTTAAATTCCACCCCTTGATATATTGTCAGTCTGTGATAAATGTGTGTGGATTTTAAGAGAATCGAATGTCATGTTGAAATATTTTGTTTTATTTTGTTTCTGTTTGTGATACATCAATTTGGTTAAATTGCTTTCAAATCCACATCCAATAAAGCTAACTTTATATTTTGGAATTTAGATATTCCATTTTTCATTATTTTACGCTCCTTGGTCTAAAAAGACTAAAAACGTCACAATTTATTCCATCATTTAATAATATAGGAATATTCCTAATCATGGCGAGACGTAGATAACGAATGGTCTTAGTTATCAACTTTAGGTTCTCTCTGCCTATCCTGCAATATTCGAAATGCAGCGTGAAGCTCCAAAAAATATGATTTTTTTTCTAACGTTATTAAGCCACGCCAAGCCCCGTAGACTCAGAAATTCAATGTTTAATGCGGTAGAAAATTGTATTTTATATGAACCGTACAGGAATGCCGTAATGAGAATATTTATAGATTGAATAATAATTATGCATTATAAATTGGCTTAAAAATATAAAACATATATAAAGTTTTCAGGATAAAGTGCTAGTAGATAAACAATAAGGATTTAAGTTTAAGCGTTTGTCTGACACTACGGTCGAATCAAAAAAATTTTATACTCACGTACGATTTCTCTGGATGGGAGTCATATGTTGGTATTTAATTTGTAGTTTAAGAATTGTTGACTTCCCCTTCTGGAAAACGAAGAGCAAAGCGCAAAGAGATTCTTAAAAAACTGATGAAATGCTATAGTCAGACTCGTTTACCGTTCTGGGGTCCGTACAAAATTCAAGTTTGGGGGTTCAGGGGAAGTACAACTTATGAAAGTTGACAAACTTGTAAGATTCGATTGTTGCGATTTGGTTTGCCAAATAATTTATTTTTGTATGATATGAATTATAAGTGTGTAATAGTGTTGTCTGCAATTAAATGAAAATTTCCATTTTTTGATTCTTTTTCTTTATTCGAGCAGTAAGTTCTCACTTCTTGCTAAGCTTCATAATTGTAAGGTTCACAGGTAACCTTAAGTGTCCTTAAGTGTTGATTACGCGGCGAATTTCATACAGAATGATATGTAAATACGATATATCTTTTAATTGCGTCGCCTTAGAAGCTTGATATTTTCTACATTCCAAGAGAACGTAGACTTGAATATTTGATCTTAAAATAAATGACACGAATCTGAGCAGATAGATAACAAAATGTTCCGTTTTAACCTTTTAAGGTACGAAATCTTATTATTATTATCTCTATTTATTAAATCATATTATATATTTTTTTAAATATATGTACATATTATACACGAACAATTCATTCAATATTATATAAATACAATCATAAATTTCAAGCAGACAAAATGGCGGGCAGTTCTTAATATTTATACTAAAAATGTGAAAAGTAAATAGTACCTTTAAAATTTAAATATAATTCTAGACAGATAGCACTATAGTTACTGGAGCGGTGCGCTTTTTATTTAAAGTAGTCTCGAGATCGTGCCGCGTCCGAGTCCGCTAAGATCTTAGGGCCGTCATGCTAGTAGAGCATTTTGAAAATTATATATTTCTTTCTTGAAAAAATGTTTTTATATTTATATTATACTTTATTTTTTAAAATTTAGAACAATTTCCGAATTTTAACGATGCTTGTGGGTTCAATATCATTTCTCGGCTGTAAACGGACACTCAAGTGTTTTACCAAAATTTCTAAAAGCCTTTTCTGAGAGATAATAAAGGTAGTTAAAACTGATGATAGATAATGAGATATCTATATTAATATGTAAAAAATACGATGGCCATATAACTCTAAATAAAGCACCTTCACGCATTTTTGCGTGTAGCGGGCTAGGCAGCGGGTTCTTAGTGCTACGTGCTACTCAGTTTTTCACTTTATACCCAATTATCGAGACATTAAGTCTTGAATGCCGTAACTCAACGCCGCGATTTTCTTACCATAGTGGGTAAATGAAAATTATTTAATATTTATATATATCTTTTTTTATAAAATAACATATTATCTCTATATATAATAAGACAGTAAAAATATTTTGTCTGTACATTTAGTAATTTTGACTGAAATGGATAGAGGGACACTAAAAAAGACTAATAGAAAGCAAAAAGATTTTTTTTGAATTTCTTGTCTGTCTGTCTGTCTGTCTGTCTGTCGACATATTGTTGTCCGCATTTTTCTCTGAAACTACTGAACCGATTTACTTGAAAATTTATGCAATTGCTTTGTTTTACCTCAATTTAGGTTCTAAAGTTTGGTTCATCAAAATCGGTTCATTAAAAAAAAAGTTATCGTCATTTGAATGAACTCAAGGCATTAGCTTGCCAGCGAATGTTATATAGAAATCGCGCTGGTATGACCCTGGCT